>CAUYLG010072369.1:0-39774 GCA_963573385.1 Cacajao melanocephalus | reverse complement strand
CCTGCTGTCCCTCCCTTCATCCCCCCACCCACACCAACCCCAGTGTGTAATGCTTCCCTCCCTGAGTTTGTGTGTTCTCATTGTTCAACACCCATCTATGGGTGAGAACACAGCATGAGATATTTTAAAGGAAAATTTGAGAAGGACTTGATAAGTGACTTTATAGGCAGGAACTGAATGAGAGACGTAGATATTACAAGCCCCAGTGATTAGAAGCCTGTAGTGCCATTGGTAGAGCTGAGAAATTGGTGGGGAATGGGATGGGAGGAGTTGGTTTGAAGGATATAGCTCTCCCAGAAGAATGTAGTGCTCAGTTAATTTCAGTAAATCAGGTCTGGACTGGGAAGCTGAGGTGATTGCAGAGTGCACGTGGAGGCAAACTTCTAATACAGAGCAGTGGTCCTCAAAGTGTGATCCCAGACCAGTCCCATCAGTATCACTTGAGAACTTACTAGATGTCCTAATACTGCTCAGGTTTATAGCCTGACTTGACTTACAGATCTATATGCTTAGAGACCTTGGAATAGACCATCCCTGAGAATGGGAAGGACCCTGCACAGGTAGAGGTAGAGGTGACTCTGCCCACTGATGGAATAAATATCACCTGCTGGTGACTGGATACTGGCCTAGATGTAGCCCCACTCTTCCTTGACGTTGGAGTCTAGTCCTAAGCTGAGGCAGCATTCTGGGGACCTGGGACTCCTCTATTTGTTAGCCAGGCCACAAAGCTGCTCCAAGCTGGTGTAGCTTGGATGGACAACATTGACAAAGGACAGCGACTCAGGGAGGGAAGAATAATGGTGGGCTTCTCTTGCTGTGAGCACTTTCCTATGCAGATGAGGCTGGAGATCATGTGGGGTGGATTAATTTCTTATTTTTACACTGTACATATTTCCCACTTGTCCCTGTTCTTACAGAACTGGCCTGGTGAATGAGAGGGAGCTGAGATTGAGGAAGGATATATATCAGTATTCCTGTAAGGCATTATAGACAGACAAAATTGGATTTAAATTACACTGTAAAAAAGCACAGACATAAGCTGCTGCTGCAGCTGTCAAACATTAAGTTGGGTGAGGCCTGAGGAGCTGCACACCGCAGGTCACCAGCACTGTCCCACTGTGTCAGCCTCAAGGAGACTGCTGCCCCAGGTGCAGTGGCCCTTTCATCATAGGAATCCTCATTGAGTGGCCCTCAGACTGCCTCATGTGGGCCAAAAATGTGGCCAAGGCAGAGATGAAGACTATCATTGAGTGAAATATTTTGCACCTCAGTTCTAAAGGGAACTGACTGCCCTCCTCCAAGACACTGTCAGAACGAATCCCATTGTGCCTCACCTCCCAAGCCTTGCTGACCCCTGCTCACTCTTCATACTGCTCTATTTATTTTCTAATTTGACAAAAGCCACTTCCTCTATGTCCTTACTGTGCCCTCTACAAATGCCTGTCTGTGATGGCCAAAGTCCCTATACCCTTATGTCCCGTACCTCCTGTCATAACTGATACGGTGGCTGCTTCTTAGATAAATGTTGCTTGGAGGAGAGATTGAGAATTATTGTTCCCCCAAATCCCTTTAGGATCATTTTTCTTTTTCCCGCAAATGCCCCACTCCTCTACCCTCCTCATTGCTGTCACCTACCAACCTCCTGGTTACACCCCCTCATTTATTAAAGACCTAGTTCATGGGTTACTCACTTCCTGTTGATTCCTCTTATCATTCTAGATGACTTCTACATATTTGTGTCAAGAATGTCAGAAACTTTACTTGCCCCAGGAGGCTATTGTTTTTAAAAATTCTCAGTTACTGGAATTTAGAGAGGAGTTGTCTGAAAGTGGAAGATTTTCAGGGTAGGAGGAGATGAGAGTGGACAGCTATGAGGTGTATTGGATCCCCTGAACCTGGGCTCAAGACAGGAAGGGAAGGCAGGGTCACAGGTGGCTGGGATCTCGGTCCTAGTTCTTCTAACCCATGCCCCAGCAGCCTGAGGGATTTATAGAAATCTGTAGGGCAGAGTCTTTCTCTCTAGACTTTGTTATCCTTTCCACCCTGATTCTGGTCATCATTCTTGGTGACTTTAACATTCACATGGTTGTCTTTTCATTTCCTTGACCCCTTCATTTCAGTGATCTTTTTCTCCACCCACCTCAACTACACATTCGTTTGGTCATACATTAGCCATTTTTTTTTATCGCCAGAAACCACATTATTTTAGAAATCTTGACCTCCACTGCTGACGTCTCTAAACTTTATCAGGTTAGACCTCCAATCCATTGACTCCCATCACATTTTCTCTCTTCATCAGCTCACCATTGTATCGATTTGCTTTTTCCCCAGGTCCAGTCCACAGTATTGTTGTAGTCGCTTTCATTTTTCCTCTATTTTTCACAGCCACTGAGCTGTCATACCTTAACGCTTAGCCATCCGATCCTCCTTCCCTCTCATCTCCATTTCCTTGCAGCTGAGACTTTCACAACTTGGCTGTCTTCACTCATTACTAACTTCAGATGGGCATCTGACACTGTCCATCACTTCTCTGATCCTTAGTGAGGGTTTTCTGAAGACAGTTTCTGAGATGACCTCTTTCTCCTCTCTGCTCAAATCTCCCTCTCCCACCCCTTCTTTCTTATGCTCACTGATGACCTCACCTCATGTGGCACTGAGTAAACAGAATCCAGAAAATGGGAACGTTCTCATCTTGCCACTGTGAAATCTATCCTCCTAACTATACCCGCAACCATTGTCTTTCCCCTGTTTACAATGGAGAATGTGTGCATTCTCTTGCTAGGAAAATGTGTTCTTCTCACAGCCTAGACCCTTCTAGATTCTGTCCAATCTTGCCTCCACAGAGACTTAGATTCTTCAATTACTTCCTCCCTCTCCAGCATTATTGGTATCTCCTCCTTTTCTTGATTTTACCTAAACAATTACCATGTTATATGACTTTTCTTTTTTTGTTTTTTGGGGAGTCTCACTCTATCGCCCAAGCTGAACTACACTGGTGCAATCTTGGCTCACTGCAACCTACGCCTCCAGGGCTCAAGCCATTCTCGTGCCTCAGCCTCCCGAGTAGCTGGGATTACAGGCATGCACCACCATGTCTGGCTAATTTTTTTTTTTTTTTTTTGAGATGGAGTTTCGCTCTTTTGCCCAGGCTGGAGTGAAGTGGCGCGATCTTGGCTCACAGCAACTTCCATTCTCCAGGTTCAAGCAATTCTCCTGCCTCAGTCTCCCGAGTAGCCGGGATTACAGGCACACTCCACCAAACCTGGTTAATTTTTGTATTTTTAGTAGAGACTGAGTTTCACCATGTTGGCCAGTCTGGTCTCGAACTCCTGGCTTCAAGTGATTCGCCCATCTTGGCCTCCCGAAGTGCTGGGATTACAGGCATGAGCCACCGCACCCAACTGTATGACTTCTATTAAAAAACTTCTTCCTTGACTCTACTTCTTTTCCTAGATACTATCCCATTTCCCTCTTCCCCGTCACAGCCAGCCTTTAAAAAATTGTCTGCGTAGTCTTCTTCCTCACATCTTATTCCCCATGAATCTTCTCTAATTGGCTTTAGTTCCCAACTGACTATATTTTTCCCCTGTGGAGGTTTGAGAATCATGCCCCTAGGTAGCTCACACTGTAGCAGCAAAGTCTATTATGTGAGAACACACAAGGAAACCAAGGCTCAGAGAGGTTAAGTGATTTGCCAAAGGTTATACAGGTAGTAAGTAGCTAAATTGGGCTACAATCTGGGTGCATCTAATTCAAAGAGCCCCAGCACCAGCGTTGTTATTATTAATCAGGCCCTTCTGTGCTTTGTATATCTACTGCAGGGATTATCACATTTAATTGTAATTTTTTGTTGGCATTTTTCTTTCCCCCACTGGATTATTATTTCAAGGACAAGGACAAAGCCTAGGACAAATAGTAGGTGTTCAATAAATGCTTTTTGAGTGAATGAAGGAACACTGTTCTCTGAGAGCTTATTTGTTCTTTTTTTGCATCTCAGTAGCAATGGATCACTGCTGGTCACCACCTTCCCTTTAATATAATCATAGAGTCTTGCAATTTTAGAGCTGCACTGGGGCCTTAGAGATAGGAAATTAAGATTTGTAGAGGTGAAGTAACATGCCCAAGGTCACCCAGCTGGTTAGTTGCAGTTCAGTGCTCTTCCTAAGCCATCTTCGGTAGGTGTTAATGCTCCCTCTTTCCACATTCTCTTTTCCAGCCTAAATAACTCCAGTGCCAAGCAGCATGTAGACAGCAGAAAGTCAGTAGAAGGTCATATTGTGAATATGATGAGCAGCGAGTGCAGTGCTTTCAGTGTTAATGAACACTTTCCTCCTTGGTTCAAGCCACGTGCCCGCTAGCTTCTTCAGTTCCAGTTTAAAATACCCTTTTTCATGAGCTGCTGTTTTATATTCCTCTTAGTGCTTTGGTTATTTTAATGAGTTTTTCTTATCTCCTATTTATAAAACCAGACCTACTTTCCAATGTTTTGTTGTTGTTGTGTTTTCTTTTGAATAACTCACATTCCCAAGTCTTCTTCCGCTTCCATTGCTCTTTCTCTTTTATACTTTTGTGTTTGTGTGTATAGAGTTGTGTGGTGCATTTTTAAGTGCAAGCTTGTTGGTTGCTAATACAGTGCTAGAGCAATCAGTTCTTCTACAGGCAAGAATCAGCTAACTGGAACCCTCAACTAACCACAACCGACAGGCTGAAGTTGGCAAGTAGTACAAGCTCTGAAATCAGAGATAGGGTGATTTAAAAAAAATATGTATAATCACCTTTATTAATGTTGAAAATACATTTAAATAAAAGTTCTATACCCATTACTAATAAATCTCTGTCTTAGTTACCTTAGGCTGTTATAAGAATATATCATAGACTGGGTGGCTTAAAAACAACAGACAGTAATTTTCTCATAGTTCTGGAGGCTAGAAGTCTGAAATCAAGGTGCCCCAACATGATCAGGTTCTGGTGGGGGTCCTCTTCTTGGCTTGCAGATGGCTAACTTCTCACCGTATGCTCACTTGGCCTTTCTTTAGTGTGCACTCATGAGGAGAGAGCTCTCTTTTCCTCTTCTTATAAGAACACTAATCCATTGTGAGGCCTCTACTCTCATGGCCTGATCTAAACCCAATTACCTTCCAAAGGCTCCACCTCCAAATATGATCACATTGGAGGTTAAATTTTAAGTATATGAATTTGGAGGTGAAACAAACCTTCAGTTCATAACAACCTCTTGATATAAGGGGTAGTTCTTTATCTTTCTCTTATATTTTTAGTTATTTAGACAGAGTCTCTCTCTGTCACCCAGCCTGGAGTGTAATGGTGTGATCTCGGCTCACGTAGCCTCCGCCTCCTGGGTTTAAAAAATTCTCCCACCTCAGCCTCCTGAGTACCTGGGATTACTGGCGTGTGCCACCACACCCAGCTAATTTTTGTGTTTTTAGTAGAGACAGGCATCATGTTGGCTAGGCTGGTCTCGAACTCCAGGACTCAGGTGATCCACCTGCCTAGGCCTTCCAAAGTGCTGAGATTACAAGCATGAGCTACTGCACCTGGCCAATTTTTATTATGTTGCCCAGGCTGGTTTCGAACTCCTGGGCTCAAGTGATCTGCCCACCTTAGCCTACCAAAGTGCTGGGATTGCAGGTTTGAGCCACTGTGCCAGACTAACTAAAAGCAAATAAAAGTGGCTGCGTGCAGGTTCATACCTATAATCTGCAGCACTTTTGGAGGCTGAGGTGGACAGATTGCTTGAGTCCAGGAGTTCGAGACCAGCCTAGGCAACACAGTCAGACTCCATCTCTACCAAACATACAAAAATTAGCCAGGTGTGGTGGCACACACCTGTAGCCCCAGCTACTTGGGAGGCTGAGGTGGGAGGATCACTTATGCCCAGGAGGTGGAAGCTGCAGTGAGCTGAGGTTGCACCGTTGCACTCCAGCCTGGGCGCCAGAGCCAGATCCTGTCTCAAAATAAAAGTAAAAAGAATTGATCTGTATTTTTAATTTAATTAACAATAAAAATAATTGGTTTGTATCTTTTTTATGGAGTCTTATTTTTCCCCTTAAATTTTAACTACTTTCATCACCTTGCCGATATGTCTTCTCATTTAATTCCATTTTTATAACTTTATAAAACAAATGTACAAATCAGACAGGCTCTCTCCTAGCTCTGGAGCAACCACCTAAACATTTAAAAACTAGAAACTGAATGAACCACTATAGGTATACCTTTTATGAGGACCTAGCATAGCAGGTTCAAATTCAGAATTTTCAGATACCTCAGAGTTCCATCCTGGAATATGAAAACCAGGAGAGAGCTGTTTCTGACCCACGACACACCCCCTTCTCTTTCTACCCCATGCCTATTCTCACATTTGGAGGGTTTTTGTACATACAGGAGTGGAAGTTCAGACCTATCCACACCTCCCCCGAGCAGCCATACTCAAATAGTCACCCCTGGGCTATCTGAGGGCTCAGAGATGCCGTATCAGCTGTCTATCTTCAGGAGGTTAGGTTGATAATAGGTGCTGGAAAGCCCTAGAAGCAGCTTCTAGACTGCTTGGCCAGGAAGTTCTGGGAACTTCGATAGTTGGATTTAAATCCTGGCTTTACCATTTATTAACTGCATGACCATAGGCAGATTGCTTAACCTGTCTGTACAAGTTTCCTCATCTTTAAAATGAGAGCATTAATAGTATGCTTTTCATACAGTAGATAAAAAGATTACATGAAGTAATACTATGTAGGTCTAGGTTTAAAATTCTCATCCTGCCACATACTGGTTATAGAATGATCTCAGTAAAGATCTCAACTTCTTGGAGCCTTAGTCTCCTTCTTTGTAAAATGGGCATTATTCTCAGCATTTGCTGCATAACATACCACCTCAAAACTTAGTGGTTTAAAACAACAACTATTTATTTGCTCATAATTCTTTGGGTTGGTAGTTTGGGTGGACTCAGCTGGAACTATCTGTTCCATATATGTCAGCCTCATTTACTCATTAATTTATGTCAACTGGTAGTCCATGGCCTCACTCATGCATCTGTTGGTTGACTGGTGGTTGGTAGGGGTGATGGAAGTAACTGGGCCGTGTGTCTTTTGTAACCCAGTGGGCTGGCCTGGGCTCATTCATCTGGTGGTGGTTGCAGTGTTACAGAGAGGGTCTCTGCTTGCTCATATTTGCTGTTATCCCATTGGCCAAAGCAAGTCTTATGGCCCAGCCCAGAGCACATGTGGGAAGGGATTACCAAAAGGCATGGATGTCAGGAAGGTAGTTATTACAGGCATTTTTTTTTTCAGTTAGTTTATCACACACTTGATAAAACTCTTTTCCAGGATCATTGTGAGAATTGAAGACAGTGCATATCAAGCACTGAGTGATGTAACCGATATAGTAGATCCTTGGCAAATGACCGCTAAAGCATATTATATTGTATCTGACATACAGTAGGTGTTTAGTTAAGAAAAGTTATCTTCTGTAACCATTCTTTCTGCCTACTGTCCTTTCCTCATTACCTGACTATTAGAAGAAAACTGTGACTAAAAGAAAAACCCAAAAAGCTAAAAAGTCAGAAAATCTCAAACAAAAACAAAACTAAAATAAAACAAAAATAAGAAAACAAGCAAATGAATCCACATTTGTGATTAGAAAGATTATATATATATATATATATAAACACATTGAACAAACATCCACAACAAAGCACATTGTAAAATCATCCCCAGACGAAAATGAACAGGATGTTGAGAATGAGCACACTTTATGATTGCAATTTCTTCATCCCTGTCCATAGAGTCTAATGACCCTGAGGTTATACAGGATGCTGGGTCTCCAAAGAAAAATTCCATTATGGTGACCAAGGCAGTGAATAGGACACAGACATTTAACAAAGAATTGCCACACCTGGGAGTTTAACCAGTACAGGATTTGTGGTTAACTCTGTTTTCTAAACAATTCCATTGAAATCCTCAAATCTTTGAGTCTGAAGGGACTTCAGAGGTCTTTGATGTTTAGACCCCGTATTCCTCTTCAGCAATGGTTCTCAAAACTTTTTGATCTCAAGACCACTTAACACTCTTCAAAATTATTGAGGAGCCGAGAGTGCTTTTGTTTCTGTGGCTTATATCTATCAATAGTTACCATATGAAAAACTTATCCTGAGAAAAATTAAAAACAAAAGAATATATGAGCATACATTTTGTTATCTTTCATAGTAGTGAGTCGTCATACGTCATACAGCTTCTGTAAAACTCCACTGTATATTCATGAGAAAATGAGAGTAAAAAAAACCATTAATGTCTTAGTATTGTTAAAAAATAGTTTTGACTTTATTAAACACCTGCAAGAGTTTTAGGGACTTCAAGGGGTCTGTGGACCACACTTGCAAATTACTGCTGTACAGTTTTCCTGTCAGAAAGGAGTTGCCCTTCAGAATCATTTGGAGGCAGTGAAAAAGCTCCATCTCAGACTTGTGAGGTTAATTTTCTCATCTATAAAATAAGGATGATAATAATCACATCTACCTCATATGGTTGTGTTGATTAAATAAAATAAGGAATGTACCTAACCCATATTAAGGGCCTTATACAAAACCTACCATTCAGTAGGCTGCCAGTAAACATTGGTCGTCTCATCACTGAAATAAATAACCTAATAGTTCCCTGCCTCATAAGGCAGCTTATTTGGGCTTTGATTTTTAGAAATTTCCTTCTCCTGCCTCTGTGTAACTTCTGCCCCTTAGCTTTAGGGCTTATTCTGCTCAAAAGAAGGTAACACCCTTTGAGTTTTAGATCAAACTGTGGGACTGTTACATCTTCTTTCTTATAAGTTATGCTATGGTTTCCAGATTATCCTGAGCATTTTTTTTTTCCTGTGGATCTGAGCACTCATTCAACAAATATTTACTGAGCACCTAAATACTATGTACCAGTATGAAAAAAATAGACAGTACCCTTGTCCTTCTGGAACTTACATTTTAAATGTAGGAGACAGACCAAAAGCAAATACTCAGATAAAACAATAACAGATGTGATAGAACCTACACTGGAAAATGAAGCAAGACTAAGAGACAGAAAGTGATGGGGGTTGGTGCTATTTGAGGCAGAACGATCACATAAATGCCTCTCTGAGGAGGTGACATGTAAGTAGAGACCTTTCTAAACTAAAGGAGCAAGCCACACTAAGGCAAAAGTCAGTGCAAAATTTGAATTCTCTTCTAATTGTGATTGCAATCCTTTGGAAGGTTTAGGTGGGATAATGATGTGCTACAAATTATGTTTTGAAAAGATCACTCTTGCCATTTTGTGGAGAATAGACTAGGGGACAAGAATAGAAGTGGGGAGAACAGTTAAGCAGCTCTTGAAATAGTCCAGGCAAGAGATGGTGGTGCCTTGGAGGTGGTGAGAAGCTAGATTGGGATAGAAGGCAGATCCAACAGGATTTACAGATGGATTAATGTGTTATGTAAGGAATCAGGAGGAAGCAAGGATGATACCCTGGGTTTTGGCCTGAACTTGGGAGGTGTTCAGGAGGGACAGGATGAAGAGTTCTGTTTTGGATACATGTTAAATCTAAGGTTCTGGTTAGATACCCATATAGAAATGGGGAGTGAAAAATCTGGAGTTCAGGCTGAGTGCGGTGGCTCATGCCTGTAATCCCAACACTTTAGGAGGCTGAGGTGGGTGGATCACCTGAGGTCAGGAGTTTGAGACCAGCCTGGCCAACATGGTGAAACCTCATCTTAACCAAAAAAAAAAAAAAAAAAAAAAAAATTTGCCACGAGTAGGGGAGCATGCCTTTAATTGCAGCCACACAGGAGGCTGAAGCACAAGAATCACTTGAACCCGAGAGGCGGAGGTTGCAGTGAGCCGAGATCACGCCACTGCATTCCAGCCTGGGCGACAGAGTGAGACTCCATCTCAATTAAAAAACAAAATCTGGAGTTCAGGAGAGTCAGGGCTGGAGGTTGCCATCTGGGAGTCCTTAGTAGATAACACTCAGTAATTGAGTCCTGGAGCACTCCATTGGTTAGAGGTTGAGAAGATGAGGATGACCCAGCAAGAGACAGAAAAAGTGACTGAGAGGTAGTAGAAAAAACAGGAAACTGTGTGATCAGAGAAGCCAAGATATGTTTCAAAATCAAGGCATAATTAAGTAAGCCAAATGTTGCTGAGAAGTTTAATAAAATGAGAAATAGGAGTTTACCTTTGGGTTTGGCATGATGGAGGTTGTTGGCAACCTTGATAAGAGTGCTTTCAGCACAGAGGCAAAAGAAAGCCTGTTTTGGGTGGGTTGAAGACAGATTGAGAAACCAAGAAATGGAGTGAGCACTATACACACCTATTTTGAAGAGTTTTGATATAAAGAGCAGAAAAGAAATTGTGAGGAAAAACTGGAGGCGGATATGTGGTCAAGGACTTTTTTGTTTTGTTTTGTTTTGTTTAAGACAGGAGATTTTGTAGCATGTTTACGTGCTGATGGAAATCACCCATCAGCACACTGATAGAAAAATTGGTGACACAAGAGAGAGAGGGGTTAATTGCTAGAACAAAATGCTTGAATAGCTGAGAGTGGAAAGGATCCTGTGCATAGGTGGAAGGAGTGGTCTTAGATGGGACGTGGAAGGTTCTTCCATAGTAACAGGAGAGAAGGCAGGGTATGTGAGCCGAGATGCAGGTAAGTTGGTAGACTTGTTGGTCTGAAGATAAGGTAGGCTTCTTTCGATTGTTTCTTTTCCTTCCCTGTGGAATAACAAGTGAGGTCATCAGCTGAGATTTATATTATTTGAGGTTTCATGAGGGTGTTGTGTGAGGGAGAAAGACAGCGACTTGATTAGGAAAATTTAGGATTGTCAGTCATTGTTGAAGGCCCACTTAAGAGGTTTCTCAAATATTTAAAGTGGGACCATCCTGCTTTGGAGATGGAGTTATTCTTATCTAGGGATAAGTTCAGTATGATCGAAGAAGGGAGGTACAAGGACACTTCTTCCATTTGCAGATTTATAAAGGCAGTTGATATAATTTTAGACCATGGAATTTAAGCTGGGTTGTGAAAAAAGTGAAGAAATTAAAGGACAGAGGGACCACAAGGATAGTAGGTTCCATGGATTGTGGGTTGAGATTATGTGGGAGACAGGGAGATGTGATGTTGACATTATATAGGTGATGCAGTTATTGGTGATGACATCCAGAATATGACCATAGGAGTGTGTCTGAGCTAGGGTGATGGGAAACAAAAGGTTAGAAGTGACTTCAAGGAATGGTGGGGCAAGGTGCTTGGCAATATCCTCAAAAGGATATGGAAGTCACAGGGGGAAGTGTTTGGGGAAAAAGACTGAGCCAAACGCTGTTATTTCCAATGAACGAATGAATGAGATGAAGTAACCAGGAGGTTGGTCGAGGGCAGCCATTAAGAGGGGGCAGCAATTGACATAGACTGATGTTGTGCGTTTTAAGTAGGCTGGAGTGTTAGAGGAAGGAGAAATAGTCTGGAAGTGGCACAGGAGGGAAGAGGCCACTCTTCTGTCCCTGTGTCCTCTAAGTGATATGAAGGGTGTGGGAAAGAAAACACCAACCATCTGAAAGGGCTACATGGAAGCAGGGACCTTGGGGAAGAGTCAGACTTCCTTTAGGATAAGAAACTGAATGAAATGTTGAGGATATAGACATCTTTGCTGATGATGCGCTTTGAGCTTCAGAGGGTATGTCAAACAGGCTTTGGGATTCATTGAAAATAAGCTATTGCATCAGATTGGGGACTAAATGGAGGCTTAAGAAGTTAGGAATTCAGGTAATGATGTAGGTTGGGAGGTTGGGACTTTGTGGAGGTGGCTGGGGTAAACAAGCATGTAAGATATATTGGGATTAGTCCTGAAGGACTCTTGGGGTGAAGTGGATGAAAAGTGCTAATTAAAGTCTCCTTCTGGGGTTGGTCTCTTAGCCACTTTATTTGATGAAGCTTGCAGAGAGGATCAGCTAGGGGAGGGGAGCTTGCACCAGAAGAACCTAAAACTTCTGGCCTCCCCTAAAATTTTCTGTGGTCATTTTCAAGCCTGGAGTAAGGAACTTATTAGGAGTAAGGAACTTATTGAGAGATTTAACTTATGCCCTCCAAATCTGCATTAGTCCCTACCAAAGCTACTTCAAATATATACGAGACGTGATCTAAGTGAAAAATGTGTCCTTGCTATGTAAATAATTTCAGGACAAGTCCCCTAGCTGCCCCAACCACCACCTTTCAACCAGATTGCATCACTGAGGCTCCTCTCTTTTATCATTTATTATGAAAAATTCCAAGCATATGTAAAAATATACTTTGCATAATGAGCTCCCATATACCCCATCACCTAGATTTAACAGTTGTTAACATTTTGCCATACTTGCTTCATCTATTTTTTTCCTTTTGCTGAAATATCTTCAGGGAAATTACAGACATGATGACATCTCATTCCTAAATACCTCACTAACCTAATTCCTTTCCATAGGGAAATTCTGAAGCTGCCAGTGTCTTTCAGAATGTAGTGCTCAGGACTGGACAATAGTGTTCCAGATATGGACTGACCAGCCAAGTTCAAAGAAAGAATGACTAGACCCTATGTTTGTGAAAGTAGATTACAATCTCTAAAATTAGTCATTTTAGAAGCCACAGCACACTATTGACTCAAGTGCACTTGTGATCAGCTAAATTTCCCAAGTTCTTTGCACATGAGCTGCTGCTGTCAAGTCAGGCTTCCCCCATCTTGTATTTGTGTAATTGAATTTTTGTTGGTTTTAGCCTATTGAAAATATTTTGAATTGGAGGTCTGCCCTCCGGTGAATTAGTTAATCTTTTTTCGCTTTGGTTCATCAGCAAAGTTGATAAGTAAACTTTTATATATTCATGTAAATATATAGTGGCTACTTTCTAAATTGAAACTTATGCTGCCTCAAGATTGTGGAGACTGCTGTACCATCATTTCAAGCCTTAGGAGTGGACTGTAGGACTAGTGATTTAAGTTGAATGTTCCTGAGTAATGATGGGAATCCATCCTTCTTGGCTCTTCAAACCTTGTGACTTAACAGGCTGGCATCTGAGTACTTTTTCTAAGATATTCTAAATCATTCTAGGATGAGTATTTAATACAAACAATCACCAAACAGTTTCTTAGCACAGCCTTGGAAATTATTCACGACAGTTAAATACAGGGGTTGGACTGGTTTTCTGAGAACTCCATGGGTTAGCGTGAGTGGTTCCTCAGTTGACTGTTTTTACAATTACACAGGGATCACTTTTTAAAGCTAAACTGTGAGAGTCAGAGTGAGCTGAATAGACACCCCCCTGGCTCTGCTCGTACTTAGAAAATGAGACTGCACCAGGAGCGTATCAACTCCTAGACAAGTGATATTTTTATAAAATTTTAAACTGGATGTATAATATGACTCAGCGGGAGGCATAATGTTGATAATAATATACAAGGCTTAAAATAGGAAATCAGTATTACAGAACTCTACATTCTTCAATATTGTTCCCAATTCTTAGGTATTTCAGAATGAGAGCTCTCTGACATTAGCCTTCATGGGGAGATACCACAGCACAGAAGTTAAGTCTAGGTCTAAAGCCTGTCTCTACCATTTATTGACTGTGGGACTTGAATTATTTTTTAACCTCTGTGAAGAGTAATTTCCTCATCTGTCAATGATGAGAATAACACCAGCACCACCGTCATTTGGCAGTCACGGGGATTAATTGTATTAATGTAAGCAAGGTGTCAAGAATTTAGTAAGTGTTATCTATTATTATTTATCATAGTTCTGTCAGTTCTCCCTGGGACCCAAGATATTAGATACCATTTGGTGTCATATTCATGAAGTTTTAAATCTAGATTTAAGTATGTCTAGTCTGGGAATGCTCTAGGCTGCCATGTAACCTTCTGCATTTCCTTATCCTCATTTCCACTGTAGTGCCTCCAGAAGCCTGGGAAGAACAATTTAAAGAGACCTGGGGAGAAATGTCAGGTATAGGTGATGGGGGGGATGGAGGCAGCAAACCACCCTACCATGAATGTACCTAAGCAACAATCTTGCATGATCTGCACATGTACCCCAGAATCTAAAGTACAATTAAAAAAAGAAGAAGAAGAAGAAGAAAAAAAAAAGATACATGGACAGGCTGGGTGTGGTGGCTCACACCTGTAATCCCAGCACTTTGGGAGGCTGAGGCGGGAGAATCACTTGAGTCTAGGAGTTTGAGACCAGCCTGGGCAGCATAGTGAGATACTGTCTCTACACAAAATCAAAAATTAGCTGGATGTCGTGGCGCACTCCTCTAGTCCCAGCTACTCCAGATGCTAAATTGGGAAGATTGCTTGAGCCTGGGAGGTGGAGGTTGCAATTAGCTGAGACCGCGCCACTACACTCCAGCCTGGGTCACAGACAGAGTGAGATCCTGTCTCAGTGCTTATGCACCGACTTTGAGCAAGCCAAGGTAGTTCTGGCCTATTGTTTGCCTGTTCTAAGTATTCAGATTAGCTCCCATGGTGGCTGACTATCACACCAACTGTCCAGGGGAAGAAATTTAGGAAATTCTGTTTTTCTTTGTACATGAATCTATAGATGCCTTGCTTTTAGCATCCCACTAATCACTTAGGTGACAATAGTGATTTCCCCTGTATGTCCGCTTAAATGGTTAGAAAAGTTCTTAAAAACACAAATGAAAATTGACACAAGTAACTTTGATAGGTATTAGCTGGAGAAAGAATTGACACGTGCCCTTTTCTTGTTGTTGTGATGTTCCTTTCCATTTATTATGTATGAGGAGTAACTATTCTCTTCGCCAATAGGAGTGTATGTCCGGTACTTTTCATTACTAAACTTTCCACTGTGGATTTCCTGGAAAAGGTAATTCATTTTAGGACACTTTATTTTTAGATAATTTTGGACTAATTGTAGAAATAGTACAGATTATTTCTGTATACCCTTCGTCCGGCTTACATCTTACATAATCATAGTACAATTAGCAAAAGAAAACAACCTTGGTATAATACTATCAACTAACACACAGAATTTATTAATATTTTACCAGCTTTTCTACTAATATCCTTTTTCTGTTCCAGAATCTAATTCAGCGCCTCACATTGCAGGTAGTTTTCATTCTCCTTCAACTAGTGACAGTTCTTCAGTCTTTCCCTGTCTTTTGAGACCTTGCCACTTTTAGAGTACTGACCAGTTTGTGTAGAATATCCCTCCATTAGGGCTTTTTCAATGACTTCCCGTGATTAGATTGCATTTATGTATTATTGGAAAGAATAACGCAGTGGTGATGTACTTTTTTCTATGCGTCTATCAAGGGATTCATGATGTCGCTATGTATCATGGGTGATGATAACCTTGGTTACTTGGATAAGGTGGTGTCTCAGAATCCTTCCACTGTAAACATACTATTTTTACTTTCTAATTGCTAAATATTTTGGCAGAGAGACCTAGAAATTATGGAAATTCCCTCCTATGAATATTAGCATCAGTTGATCTTGCCGTAGAAATTATTACTGTGATGTTGTAATGGTGATTTTCTATGTTCCTCTTTCCTTCTACATTTATTAATTGGAATTCTTCTGTAAGGAGGAGTTGTCATCACTCCCCATTTACTTATTTTTTCACCTATTTATTCGGATCAGTGTGTACCAATTGACATTTATTTTATTCTTTGGGTTGTACTCCTAGATTATCTTTAGTTTCTTGGTCAAATTGTTTTGACTTTGGCCATTGGAAATTCTTTCAGGTTGGTTCCTGTGTCCTTTCAACAAGTCTTCTCATCTTTTCTTTTTTATCATTCCCTTATTTTCCTCACCACAAGATGTGCTAGGCCCATTGTCTATTTTCCCTTCAAAACCATCATCTGTACCTGATAATGTACTTGCTCTTGGGATATCACTGCTTCTAGTCCCCCTTGATAAATATAGCTAGGAAATATATGTATGTACTAACTTATGCATACACATATCTATGTTTATTTCTGTATCTATATTAATTACATTAAGAAAAAATCTCTTGAGTTCATATTGATACCTGCAATTCCAACCCAGCACCGAAAGGTTCATGTTAGCCTTGCTCCTTTCCTTGTTTGTACCTTTTTACTGGAGAAACCTAGTTCTCATTATCTACAAATACACACACACACACACACACACACACATATATATACACACATTTGTAGATGTGTGTATATATGTGTACATATGTATGTTTATATATGTGTGCATGTATATATATACACTTTTCAACTCCAGTATACTGATAAAGTAGTTTCAAAATACCTAAGTCATATACCCTTATGAGAAACAAATCTATGAACTAGAGTACAGTGTTTGTGTATAGTTTTTTGTCCTTAGGCCTGTAATATCTCATCCAAACCCTGTTTTCCAAAGTTATTTAGGTCAATTTCTTTCCTCTCCATACCCTTCATCATGTGACTCATTTATAATACAGCTAGATTCATTTGTCACAGTTTGTAGTCTCTCCCCTTTCCCCCAAAATCTTGGTTGCAGTTTAAAAATTTTACATGCACTAAAACCCACTTATGGTGTATAGTTCTATGGGTTTGATAAATATATGTAGTGTGTGTCCGCCAATACCATACAGGACACCATCAATTCCCCCAGTTCCTTCATACTGCCCCATTAGAGTCAAACTTTTTCCCCCACACTTAATCCTTGACCTATGTTCCATTCATATGGTTTGAGTAGTAGGATGTACCATATTTTGTTGAATTATTAACTTGCTGAAATGCCTTTGAATTGGTTTCACTTCTGGTCTATTATGAATAAACTGCTTTAAGCATTCATTTACAGGTTTTTGTGAGAACATAAGTTTTCATTTCTCGGAGTTAGATACCTACTGGTGCCATGAGTAAAAGGTATTTATTCGAATATCCAGAAAAGCAAAGGAAAAACATGTATTTAGAAATATTGGGCCAGGCATGGTGGCTCACACCTGTAATCCCAGCACTTTGGGAGGCCAAGGCAGGCGGATCGCTTGAGGTCAGAGATTTGAGATCAGCCTGGCCAACATGGCTGAAACCCTGTCTGTAATAAAAATACAAAAATTAGCCATGTGTGGTTGTTGTCACCTGTAATGCCAGCTACTTGGGAGGCTGAGGCAGGAGAATCTCTTGAACCTGGGAGGTGGAAGTTGCAGTGAGTCAAGATCATGCCACTGCACTCCAGCCTGGGGGACAGAGCAAGACTCCGTCTCCAAAAACAAACAAACAAAAAAAGGAAATATATTTCAGAACTACCACTATTAATCCTATATCATTTCAGTGTAGTTTGATAACTTTTTTTTTAATTAAAGGAAGGAACGGAGATATCGGATTTGAACTGGAGTGTTTCATAACTTTGAACTTCATATCTCTATCACCATATACTTTCAGAATCTTCTGATTTTGGTCAAACTGAGTACATTTGTGTTCTCCCAAAATTTCTGTCGTGTAATCTTACTCGTGATCTAACATGATATATTCGAGCTTATTGTTACATGGATTTGGTTAGGCCGTGGTTCACACCTTCCTTGAAGTAAGTGTATATGGGTACAACATGGGTAGCTTTTAAGCCAGCTATTGTCCCGGTTTACTAGCCCCTAAAAAACATCACCTTTATGATGATGAAGATGCCCTTTGTGTAGTCAGAATAAGCAGTGACCTACCTTGTGTTAATTGAGGGATTGAGGGTCTTCCTGAAGAACCCCTGTCTTCATAGATCAAACCTATTAGCTTGCTGCAGAACCTGGAGTTGCGGTCATTGGCATCACCCTACTGGGCCAAGGCTCAATCATTGTCTTGAGAAGGTTTCTGCTGAAAACACACATTTGTAAGCTGTGAGGGAAGATGTTAAGCACATTAGCTAGCTGTTATCTCAGTGAGATCGTGGCTCTGATCTCTGAGATCCCTCTCTACTGCTACCTTCTGTCAGTCATCACTCATCTCCATTTCACTAAATTGTGAGTTCTTAGATTGAGGGTAGAGTTCATCCCTATTTCCAGTGCTCGTCACATACTAGGAAGTTTATATATGTATACATTTCTTGCATGAATGAATAAATGCTTGATGGGTATGTGATGCTTGAGGTTAGAGGGTGGGGCATAGAAGGTAGGGACAGGCTTCTCATATGTAGCATAACCAGGAGAAGGCAAGCCTAGGTGGAAGGGCACAGTAGGGTTCTGGAGTACTAGACAGCAGCAAGATGGTACAGGTCTGCGGTGGGAGCAATGGACAATTAAAGATGGGAGCTAACTGAATGAAGCTTCAAAGTTCAAAGCTTTTGAGAAGCTGTGGATAAGGGAGTACGCTATGGAAACAGATAGAATGGGTTAAACTCCCAGTGTAGCTACTTCGTATTGGAACGTGGCTTTTTCAAGTGAGCTGGGGACCAACTTGGAATGGGGTGTTTGAGTAGAAGAATGACATGATCTAACTTATTTTAATAGGATCACTTTGATTACAGCGTTGGGAGGATGGGAGGGCTAGGACAGCACCGGGGCATCAATAAAGAGGCTATTACAGTACTCCAAGCTACACGTGAGTGTGGCCTGGACCAGGCTAAATGCATTGGAGGTGGTGATAAATGGTCACACTTAGCATATATAGTGAAGATGGAACTCTCAGGATTTAATGATGGATAATACTAGATCTCTTTCCTCTATGCCTAACAAAACAAAACAAAACAAAACAAACAAAACACTTTTTGACGGCTCTAAATTAGAAAATAGAAATTGATGCTAGTGATTTAAGCAGAGCTTATTTCCCAGTAAAGCAGAGCTTCCTTGATATGGAGACAATCTTGGGCTCACTAAGATTTCAAGTCCATGTTTTCCAGCTGCCTTCCATAAGGAGCTTCAGCAGAGTGATATTTACATTACCTATATTCCTGTCGATGGAATCTGTAGCAAACAGAGCAGTGTATATAATTTTATCTCACTTGAGAGCATTTCTGACCATGGATCTGTCATTCCTTACATAGGGAATAGAGTTATTTCAGGATGTACTTCTTGCAGGGAAGGCCTTTACCCAGTGGGGTAAATATACTATGAAAACAACCTGGTCAGATAAGGATTCAAGGACCTTGCTCTAT
Source organism: Cacajao melanocephalus (assembly GCA_963573385.1). Lineage (NCBI taxonomy): Eukaryota > Metazoa > Chordata > Mammalia > Primates > Pitheciidae > Cacajao > Cacajao melanocephalus. The sequence continues at coordinate 20,672 of CAUYLG010072369.1, read as the reverse complement.
TCACCCATGTAAACATGCTCAGCTTCATTTATTTTAAGTGCAATTTTCTGGCCCCGATAAGACAAGACAGGCTTAATTAACATAACAATTGATATTCTATTTCCTGGATAAGATTTTCATTGTTGAACTTCTATTGATTTTGTAGGATGATTTTACAGGATTGTGTAACAGTTGCACTGAGAGGATATTTAGGAGTCGGGAAGCCTCTGAGCAAAGTATCCTTATGCTACTCAAATGAGAAACTTCTTAATTCATTAGCACCTCTAAGAATAGTGCCTCATCCACTGCCCACTCTGACTTAACTAGGCATACAGGCAGCAAGGGGAGTGTTGGCAAGAGGACTTGAATCCCCCAGAGGATGTATAGTCTCGTGATTGAGTCTAGCTGTGATTGAAAAACATAATCAACCTTCAACCCTGGGTTAGTGTTAGCATCTGAGAGCAATCTCTCGGACATCCATGTCTGGGGAGGTCACCAGGGACAGTGGACAAATGCAAATGGCTTTGGGCAATTTGGTTAAAACCTCTCCTTTGCGGGGATGATATTTGATTCATTGGGCATTTCTTTGAGGCAAGTGACAAAGAAGTCCTGATTTCTGTCAGTGTGCCTACCCACAGGGAAGTAGCCAGAGGCTGAAGCTGGCAGGCAAGAGGGTGCCTGTCACTGAAATAGTTATATCTCAGTTTGAAAACTCAGGGGGAATTCCATTTTGATGGGCTCCTCTTTACACAGAAGTAAAATTTCCAGAAGTGGAAAAGTGTTGAAGATTTAAGTGATATTTCTGGATCTTTATGTCTTTTATTGTGCTTCAGTGTTTCTGAAAATTATAACTGAAGGTTTTCTCTTCCATCATTATTCAAATAGGTTAGAATTCTAGTACATTCATAGGGTATATTACTAATTCCTGGAAAATCTATTTTTACAGAGTAAATTGTATATATTTTATTGAATGAATGTCTAATGTATTCAAAGCCAGTTTATGAACCAAATAAGAAAATCAGCCAGGCACAGTGGCTCACACCTGTAATCCCAGCACTTTGGGAGGCTGAGGCAGGAGAGTCACCTGAGGCCAGAAGTTCAAAACCAGCTTGGGCAACCCCTTCTCTACCAAAACAAACAAACAAAAATAGGCAGGCATGGTGGCATGCACCTGCAGTCCCAGTGATGCAGAACAGGCAAGCGCCAACATTGGGGCTTAGCTCAGAGTTCTTGGCTTTGCTCCGGAAAGAATTCAAGGGTGAGCCAGTGGTATTAGACAACAATCTTTTACTGTTGTTCCATGTTCCTTGTGGGCATTGCACCCAGAATCAGCAACTGTATTTATACTCACGTATACCCAGTTTCAGTTACATGCAAATTAAGGGGCAGGTTAATGAAAATTGAGGGGTGGGTTATTTGTAACTTTCTAGGAAAGAGGCAGTGACTTCTGCTTTGTTGCCATGGAAAGGGGCTGTAACTTCTGGTTTGTTGACATGGCATTTGTAAACTGTCATGAGGCTGGTGAGAGTGTCTTGTGTTAATGAACAGTGAGGGCAGCTGGGGATCGTGTTTGTCGCCATCTGCTGGTTTCTTCTGGTTTTTCCACTTTATCCTGTCTGGACCACATCCTGTTTTGGTCAGCAGGTTGTGACCAGAAAACAAGTTTCACCAGCCTCCTACCTTACCAGCTACTAGGGAGGCTGAGTGGGGAGGATCACTTGAGTCCAGGAGGTCAAGGCTATGATCGCTTCACTGCGCTCCAGTTTGGGTGACAAAGTCAGACATTGTTTGAAAAAAAAAAAAAAACCCAGAAAGAAAGAAAATCAGTCTTGTGACTTTATGCTATTTTGATATACAGAGAATAAAACAATACAGTCCAGAAACAGACTGTGAGAAACACAAGGCCTCTGGATGATAAAAATACTTTCATTCATTCTACGTTTAAGTATTTACTGAGCACTTATTAGGTACTAAAAATGTAAATATAAATGTGAGCAAAACATAAAAATTCCTGCCTTTTTTCATGTTCCAGTGTGTGCGTTGGGGTGGGATGTGAAACAGACTATTAATAATAAATGAGGCAACCTACAAGATGACTTTTATAAAGAGAAAAATGCTATGGAGAAAGATGGGATTTCGTGACAGAGTGAGTTGTTTGCTTGTGTGATAAAGACAGGCAGAATCAACAAGGTAGTTAAGGAAAGCTTTTCTAAGAATAAGATTTTCAAGTTGAGACTTAAACAAGAAAAAGGACTGGAGGGTCAGGAGAAAGAACTTCCGGAGGGACTAGCAAATTCAGAAGCCCTAAAATGGGAACCACCTTGGCTTGTTTGGGCAAAAGTAGAGGTAGCTTGGCCAGTTAGGCTGTTTTTGCAGTGGACTAGGCGTGTGGTGATGATGGCTTGGAGTAGAGTAGGAGCAATGGAAATGGAAAGAAGTGAATGAATGTAGGGTGTATATTTGGATGTGGATTGGATATGGAAGGTAAGGGAGAAAGACTTAAAGAATAACTTCTAGGCTTTTGGATTGAGCAGCTGTGTGGGCAGTGGTGTGCCATTAGCTGAGGTGCAGAAGACTGGAAGAGATATATGCTGGGTGTGAGTGGAAATCAAAACCTGCTTTGTACCTGTTACATTTGAGATGCTGATTAGACACACAAAGGTGGTTGCCAAGAAGTCCTCAGGTCCTCTGTCACAGCAATTTTTCTTATTTTATTCACAGATTAAATGAACTTGGTTCTCTTGTTTTTTTTTTTTTTAACACACAAAATTAAAAGCTTGGCATCTCTTTCTCTCTTGCACACCAGATTCCATATATCAAATTGCCTACTGAAAATATCCATCCAAACCTAACATGTTCAAAGCTAAAGCTGCTATCGTGTTCTTCACACTTGTTCTTTCTGTATTTCTTGTTCTGCTCAGTGATTCCTTTGTTCGCCCTATGACCCAAGCTTATTTCTAGACTCTATCCCTCCCTCACCCCAACTTTCAATGCATTACTAAGCTGTGTTGAACAATGTCTCCCAAACGTCTCTCTAATCTGTCTCCTACTCTCCATCTGAGCTGCTACTACCATTCAAGACCACGTTACCTCTTGCCTGGATTACCATATCAGCATATGCTGCTGTACCATTTTAGAAAATCACCTTTAACCTCCTACATTTTGAGTAACTTCTGCTTTTTCTTCAAAACTCAGTTCAGTGATAACTTCCTGCAGGAAGACTTCACTGACATTCCAACTCATCCCCCATCCTATCTAGATTAGGTAACCCCTCTTAGATGTCCCTATAGTGCTCTGCGTTTACTTTCATCATAGTACATATCACACAGTATTATAATTGCCTCTTTACTTATCTGACTATTCAACTATACTGTGAGCTCCCAGATGTCAGAGACGGTATCTCTTATTGTCATATCTCCCATGTCCAACATGGTGCCTGGCACATAATTGGCACTCAGTAAATGTTTTTCAATGAATTATTGTTTGAAGCTAATTAGAAGGAAAACCTGCTTAAAGGCAAACTGACAACAGTAAAAGATGGTAGTTTATATTTCAGTAGGTGAGAATATAAACAGCAAAATAAGCCATAGAATCTCAAGAAGTACCATAGTCTAGGGACACTTAGCATAGGAACAATTAGTATTATATTGTGTTCTACCTTTGTATTGTAGATGCGTAGGATAATGCAATCATTCATTGTAAAGACAGTGGTGCATCCAGAAAAGACTAAATTGTATTTAATAATCTTTGGTTAAGAAAGTTTGGGGGTATGCACTACATAATAAGACTTAGGAGCTAAGACTGACCCAGGATCTATATCAAACCAGGTTGGGGATAAATGATTATATAATACATCAGTAGTTTTAACACAACCAGTTCTAGAACTTACATGTTTCCCTGCAAATTGATTTATAGTTTTAGATATATATAGAAAATGTTAGAACTGAAGCCTAAGTCATCATTCTATTTTTCTAGAAATGTAGTATTGAGTTGACTTTCTGAAAGCATCCAAAAAATCTCTCATATACTAGACAATTAAAGACAATGTTTCTCTAAATAGAAATGTCTGAAAAGTGTTTATGACCAGTGTAAAGTTTATTATCAATACTTTTATGTAAAGCAGCATGAAATTGATGACTCGTGCCGACACTCTTTGCTTAATTGCCCCATACCACTATACTCTTTGATCTCATTTTCCTATCACTGGTGATTGCCCTAAAACTCTTCTCTCCAGTTGACTGGCTAAGTAAATTGCTGAAGTGCAGAGAATATAGGTAATAACGATCTGGGCAACTCTGAATCCATATTAAGTGGTCAGTAACCTTATAAACATTTGTTTAGGAGTGATTGATGACTGTTGCTGAAAGGCAGCAGTACCAGGATGAATGGTTTGGATACAGTCTACTGACTGCTTACATCTTCATAGGATGATCGTAGCATGCAAGGTCAGGTATTTGGGTTGGGTAAGAAGAGCAGATTAGGAGAAGAGGCAGTGCTGCAAACCAACTAAAAAAGGAGATAGCAGTGGCCATTAACACATCATTTCTGTCCGTGCAATGTAAGTAATTATTTTTTTTTTCTCTGAGAAGATAAAGATCTCATTAGTTCAAGACAGAATTATGTTATTTCAGAATAGATGATCAGCCTTAGATGTCTGTTATTCTAGTTTCAGTCTGGTCTAGAAAAGTGATGTGTTGTGTAGGACTGGAAACAGATAGACAGAAAACTGTTTTCAAGGGGACATCAAGATTCATCCCTATCTTTTTAAGGTCAATATTTTGCTGAAAAACAAAATAAACACAGATAGTTTATGTGCAAAAAAAATCCATTCCCCACTCTATATTGCCCAGTACTGGAGGGACTATACAAACACAGAATGGCCTGGCAAATGCTAATGCTTGACATAGAAAACATAGAAACCTACAAATCATGGAGAAAAACTAATATTTATTCAGTGCCTACTATGTGCTATGCTTTGTGTTTTTTTTTCTCCCTTTTAAATTTAATCCTCACAACAAGCCTATGAGGTAAGTATTATTATTATCCTATTTTCCAGATGGGAAAACTGAGGACTCCAGAAGGTGAGGTTAATTGCCCAAGATAACATAGCAAGTAAGTGATGGAGTTGTCATTCAGACACATGTATCTGGAATTCTAGAGGCATGCAGTTTCTGTTAAAATATATTATATTGTTCACTGGCAAGCACCATTTTTCTTTCCCTTCACTCTTTCTCCTCCCATGTTTCTGGGTAGAGAAATAAATGTGGTAGATTTACTTTGCTAAAGCCAAGGTGTGCATGTGGAAACACCTGGTCACCAGCCTGTAACTCCAGAAATGCCTGGGGTGTTTGCACAAGTGCCGCAGAGCCACAGTGGTTCTAATATGATTTGAGGACTGCATAACCTGAGGAGGTTGGCGGTCTCTCACCAGCATGCCATGTGGGCCAACTGGTCCCATATTTTTGAGTACTAGATAGAAATGAGAGCTCTGTGGGAGTGAGGGAATAGTCCTGCTGAGTCCAGCAGTACTCAGACACCTGTAAGATGCTCACTTGGAATGCGCTTTGAGGATGAAGTTACATTAAAGCTCCAACATAGAATTATGTGGCTTATGAATATATTTGTTTCGGCCAAGTATGTCACCGCTGATGGTTACTAATGGATGTGCTAATTCTAATCAGAACAGGATTTTTAAAAGAACTATCAGAATGCATTTAATGTTTTGCACTGGAGAAATGACAATATTTCTTTCAACTGAGATAGAAACCAAAATATTTCAGTAGCTCCTGTGACACTAATGAATCACAGACATGGTGAGCTTGCCAAAGACACAGAAGCAAAATATATTCTTTGTTCTGCCTGAAGCATGTCAGGATAGTAGTAGATTTTTGTTCTGGCTTCAACTTTCAATGAGTGAATGAGTAAGAAGTGTTTCAGAAGTTTTTTGGTAAGATGTCTTCTGCTCTCTCCTGAAATCCTGAAAACACTTTCTCACAGAAACAGTGTTAGAAATCGTGTTATTTGCTGGGCACAGTGGCTCACACCTGTAATCTCAGCACTTTTGAAGGCGGGCAGATCGCTTGAGTGCAGGAATTCAAGACCAGCCTGGGCAATACGGTGTAACCCTGTCTAAACAAAAATAGAAAAATTAACTGGGCATAGTGGTGCACATCTGTAGTCTCAGCTACTCGGGAGGCTGAGGCAGGAGGATCTCTTGAGTCTAGGAGGCGGATGTTGTGGTGAGACAAGATTTTGCCACTGCACTCCAGCCTGGGAGCCAGAGCCAGACTCTGTCTCAAATTAAAAAAAGAAATAGTGTCATTTTTGTCAGTCTGAAAAATCCACTAAAATCTATCTGTATATAAATTGTATCAGCTATTTGTTGAGCACCTACTATATTCTAAGCACTTTTTCATGTAGTACACACAAAAACCATATGATATGGGGTACTATTAAGTTGGTGCTAAAGTAATTTATGTTTTGCCGTTAAAAGGGAAAATTGCAATTTCTTTTGCACCAACCTATATTGATGATATAATTTAACCTCAGAGAGGTTACATTTCTTGACCCAGGTCACACAACTAGAGATTGGTGATTTTATTTGACTCCACAACTCATATGCATATGCATAGAGTACCCTTAAGTAACTAGTCCAAGGCAAAGAACACAGGTAATGGTAGAGATGAATTGAACTCAGGCAATCATAATTGAGGAACTGAACATTTAACCACTACCTTAAAATGTCTCAGAAGTGCCTAACTAACATTAGTGAGTAAATGGCACAAAGTTTTTGTCTGTAGATAGACATAACTCATGTGATGTAACTCTTGTCATTGATTGGTACAGGGTTGGAGTAAAAGGGCGAGGCAGTCAGTGTGTTCATCAGTCCTGGTCGTGCCTGGGACAGGTTTGCTTTATGCCTGTTGTCATGGTGTAATTATTACTGGCGTACCCTTTTACTCTCAAGAGTGTGTCTGGGTTTGAGCGATAAATGACGTGGTCACCCTAACCACAAGAGAAGAGAAAACACTTGGTCAGTTAATTCTGAAGTGGCTGAAGCCATACCCATTTTATGGTCAAGGATAATCCGAAAAGGCTTTATAAAGAAGTGGTTTTTGAAAAGAGAGCACTTAAAGATGAATACAATTTCTACAGGTGGTAATAGTTAAGGGGCCAGAGGAAGAAGGAGCAGGGCTCAGGAGGAACAGGGAAATCACCTTCAAAGTTCAGCAGGGAGTGGGGTCAGCTTAAGCAAAAGCGCAAAGCCTGCAGGTAGGCACATAGCATATTCAAAGAGTAAGTAATGCAGCTCATTTGGGGCATTTACAAATAGCCTATTATGAAACTGGCAAGTTAGGTTATGGCTAACTTGTGGCGGATTGTGAGTACTAAGATAAGGAATCAGACCTTGATTTTTCGGTCAGTAGGGTGACACTAAAGGTTTTAAAGCAGGAGATCAGAGCACTTTTTGCATGGTTATAATGTAGAGAAGTGACTGCCTTGCCCTTTCACTGCCACCCTGTACCAATCAATGACGGGAGTTACATTACATGGGATATGTCTATCTATTAACGTATGTACAGACTTTGGGCTAGTTTCCTACTAATGTTAGTTAAGCACTTCTGAAACATTATAAGGCAAATAATAACTTATTTTAAGGTAAACAAGGCATGGCTTATTTTATCCATATTCTAGCTATTTCCAAACTTAAGGATTTTGTCAACTTCTTGGTATCTTCCCTTTATTATCTGAAATTTTTAACAGTATTTTAAATGTACACAGAAGCCCTCTTATTTTTTATTTCTTTTCCTTTTCTAAGTTATTTTTAAATTTTTATTTTTTATTATACTTTAAGTTCTGGGTACATGTGCAGATCTTGCAGGATTGTTACATAGGTATACACATGCCATGGTGGTTTGCTGCCTCCATCCCCCTGTCACCTACATTAGCTATTTCTTCTAATGTTATCCCTCCCCAATCTCCCCACCCACGGCTATCTTTCCCCTAGCCCCCCACCTCCCAACAGACCCCAGTGAGTGATGTTCCCCTCCCTGTGTCCATGTGTTTTCATTGTTCAACACCCACTTATGAGTGAGAACATGCAGTGTTTAGTTTTCTGTTCTTGTGTCAGTTTGCTGAGAATGATGGTTTCCAGATTCATCCATGTCCCTGCAAAGGACAGGAACTCATTCTTTTTTATGGCTGCATAATATTCCATGGTGTATATGTGCCACATTTTCTTTATTCAGTCTATCATTGATGGCCATTTAGGTTGATTCCAAGTCTTTGCTATTGTAAACAGTGCCGCAGTGAACATACGTGTATGTGTGTCTTTTTAATAGAACAATTTATAATCCTTTGGGTATATATCCAGTAATGGGATTGCTGGATCAAATAGTATTTCTATTTCTAGATCCTTGAGGAATCGCCACACTGTCTTCCACAATGGTTGAACTAATTAACACTCCCACCAACAGTGTAAAAGTGTTCCTATTTCTCCACATCCTCTCCAGCATCTGCTGTCTCCTGATTTTTTAATGATCGCCATTCTAACTCGTGTGAGATGGTATCTCAATGTGGTTTTGATTTGCATTTCTCTAATGACCAGCGATGATGAGCATTTTTTCATATGTTTGTTGGCCACGTAAATGTCTTCTTTTGAAAAGTGTCTGTTCATATCCTTCTCCCACTTTTTGATGGGGTTGTTTGCTTTTTCCTTGTAAATTTGTTTTAGTTCTTTGCAGATTCTGGTTATTAGCCCTTTGTCAGATAGGTGCCTTGCAAAAATTTTGTCCCATTCTGTTGGTTGCTGGTTCACTCTAATGATAGTTTATTTTGCTGTGTAGAAGCTCTGAAGTTTAATTAGATCCCATTTGTCTATTTTGGCTTTTGTTGCCATTGCTTTTGGTGTTTTAGTCATGAAGTCCTTGCCTATGCCTATGTCCTGAATGGTGTTGCCTAGGTTTTCTTTTAGGGTTTTTATGGTGTTAGGTCATATGTTAAAATCTTTAATGTATCTGGAGTTAATTTTTGTATAAAGTGTAAGGAAGGGGTCCAGTTTCAGCTTTCTGCACATAGCTAGCCAGTTTTATTTATTTATTTATTTATTTATTTATTTATTTATTTATTTAGATGGAGTTTCACTCTTGTTGCCCAGGCTGAAGTGCAGTGGCACGATCTGGGCTCACTGCAACCTCTGCCTCCCAGGTTCAAGTGATTTTCCTGCCTTAGCCTCCTGAGTAGCTGAGATTACAGGCACATGCCACCACGCCTGGCTATTTTTTTGTATTTTTAGTAGAGACAGGGTTTCACCATGTTGACCAGGCTGGTCTCCAACTCCTGACTTCAGGAGATCCACCTGCCTCAGCCTCCCAAAGTGCTGGAATTACAGGCGTAAGCCACTGTGTCCAGCCTAGAAGTCCTCTTATCTAAAGTGATTCTTTTTACTGAATTAATTGAAAAAGTCAGATTAAGGAAAATATTAATTAAACATGATACTTTAAGCATTATATTTTTCTCAGTATATATAAATGTTCATTTATTAACTGATCTTTGGATTTAGAACTGACCAAGGCTGCCTTTTCTTTGAAGATGTGCCCATTGAATAGAGTTTTATGATTTCTCTTTCTTTCTGTGTATGTGTGTGTGTGTGTGTGTGTGTGCGTGCGTGTGTGTGTGTATGTGGAAACCACACCTACAGGGCATCAGCTGCTTTTCAGGGCAGTGTCTTTAAAGTATACTGAGTTCCTAAAGATAATTGCAAAGTAACAAGTAATAATTGTCTCCTTAATTTTTTTTTTTTTTTTTGAGACTGGGTCTCACTCTGTTGCCCAGGCTGGAGTACAGTGGTGTGATCTTGGCTCACTGCAGCTTTCACTTCCTGGGCTTAAGCAGTCCTTTCACCTCAGCCTCCTGTGTAGCTGGGACTATGGGTACATGCCACCACATCTGGCTAATTTTTTTTTCTTTTTTTTTTTTTTTTTTGTGGAGACAGGTTTTCACCATGTTGTCCAGATTGGTCTCAAAATCCTGGGCTCAAGACATCCACCCAGTCTCAGTCTCCCAACATGCTGGGATTACAGGCATGAACCACCTCACCGGGTTTCTTCTTAATTTTTTGTAGTTGTTTCACATACAACTAATTGAACAGTAGTTTTTAAGTGACTCACCTTCAACTAGTCTTTCCAAATCTTTTCATGTAATTTTTTCATAGAAACAACTCTTTTCTCACGAACACTTTAAAACTTTGTATAACATTTTATTAAACTACACGACCAACTGGCAAGTAGAATTGGCAGAAGCAGGTTTTGGAAACAAATGCAAATGACTTTTGGTAAGCCCAGAGCACTGTGCATGGGAGCAGATGCAAATGGAAAAACTGGAGATTAGCCTACCAAAAGGAAAGGCTCAGTGCACTTCACACATTAGTCAGTAGGTTTTACAATTCATTAAGTGGAGAATTAGTTAAGAGAATGTTTACTATAGAAGATTCTAGTAAATATTTGTTGAATTTAATTTAATTCAATTGGATCTTTAGGAAGAACTGTTTCCACCATCCATTTGTACCAGTCGTTTATCTACTATGTCCATGAAAGGGGAAATGTAGATAGGACAATCAGTTTTATGAAAACTAAAATTTCAACTCTTGCCTTTCCCCCACTGCCATGGTGCTCCTTATCCTTCCTCTGGACTCTTTTTTTCTCCACACTAGTTGACCAGCAGCCGACATATTTAAGGTATGAATTATTTGTTCATTGTCTGTCTCTATACATTAGAATCAAAGGTCCATAAAGGGAAACAATTTGGGGCTTTTTTAACTCACTTATGTGTTCCTAGAGCCTAGAAACAGTGGTTAGCACAGAGTAGGTGCTCAGTAACTATTCATAGAATGCATAAATGTATGAAGACTGGTTTCATAGACTGCCAAAGCTGTAAGCAACCTTTGAGATTGTCTAGTTCAATATAGCGTTGTGTAGAGGTTTCGTATGGAACATAAAGATGGATCTGGGTTCAAATCCATCACTTACTTGCTGTATGATTTGGGGCAAATTACTTGACCTTTCTGTGCCTCAGTTTCCTCATCTGTAAAATGAGGATAATAATAGTGGGCTGTATTTTAGGGCAAATAGTGAGGATTCAGTCAGATAATATATGCAAAGCACCTTGTGTAGTGCCTAACACATGGTAGCTTTGCAACAGTGAGGGTTTAGAAACAGAAATCACTTCATTGGTTGACAATACAGAGAATTTAATTCAGGGAACTGGTAATAAAGGAGCTGAGAAACCAAACAGGGGATGGCAGGGTAACCCACAGATTTGCAACAGCAGAGCAAGGGCTCTGAAGGACAGTGGCATGGGATGGTGTTATCAGAACCTAGAGGCCTGGTCATGTGAGGTAAGCTAGAACCTTAGTGAGAATGTCTGTCAGGAACTGAACTCACATGGAACATTTAACTGCTATAGGAGATGCCACCCTTGGAGGAGAGGGAGAGAGAGAAATACTTGCTCCTGCTTTTAGTTATCCTCCAATATCTTTCATTGGCTGAACCTAGTTAGAAACTAACACACAAAGGAACCTGGGAAAGGCAGCTTGGAGAGGTCAAGTCCTTCCTCCTTCTATACAGAGCGGAGCTGAAGAAGGGTGAAGAAGAGTGTGCTGTTTAATCAAAAACTATTATTGCTATTATTGGCCTCACTAACACAGTGCTGAGCTAACCAGCTAGAGGCAGCCTGTTACATAAGGAGAAATGTGTTAAATGATGAATCAGAGCCAGATTTTGTCATGTTCAACCCCGTTTACATTAGTCATGGTGTGATTGACTCACAAGGGATTGGCTGGATGTTTTAACTCTTTGAGGTTCCACACATTGTGCTCCTGGGCTGTGATATCATGAGTTAGCTATGGACATAAGCTTTTCCTCACCCCTAAACTGAGCCTACTTCTCAATTGCACAACTAAATGTTACTTACAGTTCCATAATTTCCAACCAAAATTAATGTAGACTGATATGTTTAATTTTTTTGATGTTCTGCTCAAACAACCCAATTATGGACTAAATTTAAATTAAAAACTCAGCATGAATCGGATGGCTTATGTCTCTGTGTGATGGCTTTTATATTAAATGGTTTTCACGAATGCTGTTGTTTATCTTGGAAACAGATTGTCATGCATATTAATGAGACCCAGGTGTTAACTTCATGCTGTTTTCTTTCCAATGAAGAAAATCTTTACATTAAGTTAAAGTGTTTTTACAAGTATTTGTTGTAATAATTATAAGACAATGCTTTACACATCACAATGTTTACCAAGTTCATTTCCTAATTCCAGTTTATTTCTTAATTCGTCTCCTATCTCATTGCACTTTTGCTTTTGGGTGCTGAGGGCTTGTAGCTAGACATCTCGGTAGATCATGGTAGCCTGAAGGTCCTAAAGAGCTAAAGAAGGATAAACTTTCCTCCAGCAGCTCTTCAAATGCCAAGACTTCATGTCTGCCCAAGGACATTTTATACTCACTTCTTGTGGCTTACTTCTTTCCTACCAGGCAGGAAGGTTGGCGAAGAGATTGCAGATTAAAAGGCCCCATATCTTTTATAATTTTAAAATTTTCCTTGGGGTGCTTAAAAAAAACTCTTTGGATCATTTCTGTGACTTCTCTGTAGCTCTCCAGCTTTTCTTAAGGTGTAGAAGCCCGGGCTGGTTAAAATTCTCTCAGAGGAACTGACCAATGTTATATATAGTAAGACAATACTTTGTGGATCTTACTCATTTTAGAGAAGGTTCACGGAGTAGCAGGAATCTACCTAATTCTATGAGATTGATGTGGGGCTTGTGTTCAAAGAGGACACCTGTCTGAGTGGTGGGGGCATACTCCTCAATTTTATAAACAGTTCTTGAGTCTCTACTGTAAGCTCAGCACTGTTGCTATGTGCTGGGAATGCAAAGGTATGTAAGACATCATCTTACCCTTCGAGAATTTATAGTCTCACAAGGAAAGACTTGTACATATAGTTTTTAAAAGTATAGTGTGGACTTGGAAGTGTACGTAAGGTCATTCTAGAGCTCATTAGAAGCACCCAAATCAGTCTTGGGATTTGGTGAAGGGGTTCTAAAAGAAATGATACATTTATGAAGTCTTGGAGTTGAGGTGATTTGGGTGAAAAGGTGAGGGAAGGGTGTTCCTCAAAAAGAGAATAACATGAGCAAAGGCATGGGAATGTGAGGAAACATGGTATATTCATCAGTTCAGTGTTACTACGGATTGATGAATGAGGTGAGGTGTGAGGGGAGAGTGATGGGAGGCAGGGTGGGGTTATGCAAGGCCTGCTGGCCATGCTGTGGACTGCAGCCTTTCACTTGGAATTTGTTCTTGGAGTAGGGGTGGGGTTAGATGGTGTGAGGAGAGATGGGAGCTTTTAAGGAAGAATATGTATTTTCTGTGAGGTTCGAAGAGAAGTGATAGGATGAACAGCACTTTATCTTGAAATGGCACTTTTTTCTTTAAAGATTTTCCAAAGCTGACATGTACGCCCTGAGGCTTCTGTCTCTGTGTTTGGGCGTGTGAAAATTTTTTTTAATCATGAAAAAAAAAAAAAAAGAGCCAAAATCCAAAGGACTCAATTTTTAAAATAACATTTATTGTGTTTTTTCTTATTCAAAGTAGCACATGTTCATTTTTAAAATGTGGAAAGTACAGAAAAGTACAACTAAGAAAATTAAAATTACCAATAATCTTCATACTCAGAGATAATATGGTTAACATTTCTGAGTTTTCTTTCTAATCTTTTCTACATACATTCATACACATACATCTGTACACACCCCCACATATGTATGCATTTTACAAAATTGGGATTATATTAAATACTGTGTTTTCTAACTGGCTTTTTTTTTCACATAATTTCATTATATGGTGACCACTTTTCCAGGTTATCTGTTAATTATTCTTTTATAAAATAATTTTTTTCTTTCTTTTTTTGCAGACAGGGTCTCACTCTGTCACCCAGCCTGGAATGCAGTGTGCAGTCTTGGCTCGCTGCAACCTTTGCCTCCCAGGCTAAAGCAATCCTCCCACCTCACCCCAAACAGCTGAGACCACAGACACACCACCACGTCCAGCTACTTTTTTGTATTTTTTGTAGAGATGGGGTTTTGTCATGTTGCCCAGGCTGGTCTTGAACTCCTGAGCTCAAGCGATTCTTCTGTTTTGGCCTCCCAAAGTGCTGGGATTACAGGCGTGAGCCACTGCGCCCAGCCTCTTTTACAAAACAATTTTAATACCTGTATAGTATTTTCTTACACTTATGTGCAAACTATTTACTCCACTTGTATTGTTAAACATTCATTTTCCACCACTTGTTTTGCTATTATATGTAATGCTGTGCTAATCATGCCCCTACATAAATATTTGAGTACATTACTCATTTTCCATTGGATAAATTCTTAGAAGTGGTATTTCTAGAACAAGGAGAATGTATATTTTTAAAACTTTTAATGGAACTTCCTAAATTGTCCTTTAGAAATATTCCATTTTTACTTCCACTTGTTCTAAATGTTAAAAGGGGGCTGCTCGTTTCTCCACATTTTGCAAATTTTATAGATAAAATTGGTATCTCATTTGTTCTAATTTATTTGACCACTAGTGAATTTAATCATCCTTACTTATGTCTATCCATCATTCAGATCTTTTATGAATTTCCTATGTGCATTATTTACAAATTTTTTATTGGCATGCTTTTTATTATTGATTTTTGAAAGTCTTTATATAGTAAAGACATATTTCTGTCTGTCCTTTATGTTGCATTTTCTCAGTTATTTTCCTTTGTTTTTTATTCATGGCATTTTAATACACATTTTGATGTAGTCAAATCTGTAACTTTTCATTATGGTTGCTTTTTTTACTTTTGTTTTTAGAGTAAAGGATTCTCCTCCGCCTCTGATCAGATAGTCACTCACAGTTTCTTTTTTAAAAATATTTTTATTGGAAAATTTTTACCTTTCTGCTTTTTAATTTTTATTTTTGTTAATTTTACTTTGTGTTTTTTTCTTAGAGACAGGGTCTCATTCTGTTGCCCAGGCTGGACTGCAGTGGGGTGATCATAGCTCATGGTAGCCTCAAACTCTTGGGCTCTTGGGTTCAAGCAATCTTCTCACCTCAGATGCCACCACATCCAACTAAGTTAAAATAAATATTTTGTAGAGAAAGGGTCTTACTTTGTTGCCCAGGCTGGTCTTGAACTCCTGGATTCAAGTGATCCTCCCACCTCAGCCTCTCAAAGTGCTGGGATTACAGGCATGAGTAACCATGCCTGGACTATCTTTCTACTTTATATGGAATTTAGTTGACAAATATTGTGATAGAGGGATCTGAGTTTTTTTTTGTTTTCAAATTTTGTGCCACTTAGTCCAATGTTTATTACTCCAGTGTTTATTGAATAATTTATCAGTTCCTCTGCCATACTAAAATAATATGCATATTGTATATTGAACTGTCATGTAAATCTATATTTTTTTCTGGACTTGTTACTCTCTTGCCATGAGCTGTCCTGGCACCAGTATTTTTTATTATACATATTACAAAGTTAAAATAATATCTGATTGTGTATATTCCTCCAGAATAATCATACTTTAGCTACTCTTTTCTGTTTATTGCCCATATGACCTTTAAAATTATTTTGTTGACTCCCAAAGTAAAATCTAATTGTGCTTTTGATTGGAATTATGGTACATTTATGGAATAAAGAGAGTGAGGAAGTGACATCTTTATGCTTGCTCTTAACCATTTTGGAACATAATATGCACCTTCATTTATCTGAATTAAAAAAAAATATGTACTCAGAACTCAATGTTGAAAGTGCCCTTTCTGTTATCTGTAGACTGGGACAGAGAGCTTGAGTGTGGAACTTGCATCTTCACGTTGAGGATCAATTGGTTCATTATCTGACCTGATTGGGCAATTTGACAACTGCAAACGCAGGAAAGAGAAAGCAGTACAAAAAGACTGGAGAGGCCCTTTCAACATTTAGCCCCCAGTGTTCTTCACATGTTCACAGTTGCACATATCCTCCTAGGTCACTTTGGGCTTTTATCTTGGCAAAAGCACTCTGCTCAAATTTTATTACTCTTAGGGAAGAACCCAGAGTCTCCCAAGTGAACAG
The DNA here is from genome assembly GCA_963573385.1 of Cacajao melanocephalus. Taxonomy (NCBI): domain Eukaryota; kingdom Metazoa; phylum Chordata; class Mammalia; order Primates; family Pitheciidae; genus Cacajao; species Cacajao melanocephalus. The sequence goes on along the minus strand of CAUYLG010072369.1, from coordinate 4,538 downwards.
CAATATGTCAACACTTCACTAGTCAGAAGAGACCTTAGAACTGAAAAGAGCCAAGGATGGGCTGTGATTTCAAGCAGAGACCTAATTTTAAAGCACAAAACGTAGCCAGAAAACTCTATGTAATGAGATTCTCTAACTTGGTTGTTAGCATTCCCAGACAAACCCACGCAGTGTCAGACACACACACACATACACACACGTGCACACACACATGCACACACACTCACACACACAAACTTGTGGCTTGATTTGTTGAAATGGGGACAGTTTCATTGCTATGAAGAAAAAAAGTAACTTGCATTACTATATCACTTCATCTTATTTGAAAATTGGAGGCATTAAAAAAGTTCCTTATTCAATTAGGGAAATACGAAGATTGGGTTTGATAGCCTTTGGAGATAACATGAAAATGGGAAAAGCCAAATTCTGAAGTAAATAATCACCAATGGTGGAGGAAATATTAACGATTACTTTAAAGAATAGAATTCCATTGGTCAGGTGGATTTGGATATATTTTGGGGGACATTAACATTCATTATTACACTCTATATAGTAATAACCTGGTGAGACAGGATTAATTTGTAAGGTAGTAATTATAATGAGTTCCATTGTATGCAAATAAGTATCAGGATTCTTATTTGATCTCTGTCATACCAGGGTATAAGTGTAAACAAGATAGAGTTGGTTATAAGAGTGGATAGGGAGACATGACTGCTCGAATGGTGGAGTGAGTACCTCCATAAGTCTGGATGAACCGTGAATACACTATGCTACATGAGAGAGCCTGTCACAAAAGACTAGATATTGTATGACTCCACTTATATGCAGTATCCAGGATGAGAAAATCTACAGAGACAGAAAGTAGATTTCTAATCACCTCAGATTTGTTGTAATAATTAAATGGTTGCCTGGATTTAGGGCAGGGCATGGTGAGGATGGGAAGTGACTGTCTACATGTATTCCATTTTGGGGGGAGGAAAGTATTTTAAACTTAGATTGGGCAAATGGTTTCATGTCTTTGTAAATATAGGAAAATCTACTGGCTAGGTGCAGTGACACACATCTGTAATTGTGGCACTTTGGGAATCTGATGAGGGAGGACTGCCTGAGGCCAGGAGTTGAGACCAGCCTGGGCAACATCATGAGACCCCTGTCTCTACAAATAATTTAAAACAATTAACCAGGTGTGGTGGCTTACACTTTTAGTTTTAGCTACTTGGGAGGCTGAGGAGGTGGAGGCTGCTGTGAAGTGTGATTGAGCCACTGTACTCTAGCCTGGGTGACAGAGTGAGATCCAGTCTCAAAAAAATCAAACCACTAAATTATATACTTCAGGTGAATTTTATGATATGTGAATTAAATCTCAATAACCTTTTTTTTTCTTTTTTTGAAGAGGGTACAGAATAAGAATTTGGCAGAGTGGGAATAATTGGGCTGATACCATCAGTCTTGAACAAGTACCCAAGTCTTCTGGGCCTTGGTTTCTTCATTTATAAAAATAAGAGTAATAACATCAACATGAGACAGTTATTCTGATAATTAAGTGAGGTAATTTTAAAGAATTTAACTTAGTAATTGACACATAGCCGGTTTATAGGCCATCAAAAAAGAGGTCAAATTCTGAGTGGCCAGTTGCTAAGGTGGAGACAAAGAAGGCACAATAGAATCAAATGGGCAATCAGGATTGAGGGTCCGAAAAGTCAAAGAGGCAGTAGAAACAAAAGTGTAGGGTTGGTGCCTACCAGTCCTTAGGATATGTGCCCCTTGTGCTCTGCTTTTTATGTCTTCTGGGTTGTGCAGCCTGGTGTGAGGGTGGGAAGGACGTTAGGTAGTGATTTCAATTAGATGGCGACAAGGGTGTGCAAGTAAGTCTGTCCTTAGGTGGTAACACACAAAAATTCTTACTTTTCTTGACTTTCCTAGTCGTGGTTTTCCTAGCCAATTGAATCATCAGATAGAAAAATATAGTACTTGCCATGTTGCCTCTGTTACAGGATGAACAGATTTGTATACCCGCTGTGCAGTAATAGATAACTACAATGAGACCGTAGTGTTTGCAGCAGAGAAAGAGTATAATGACTGCAGGGCAGGCGAGTGAGGAGATGAGAGGAGATACTCAAATCCATCTCCCCAAGGAGTGCTGGGTTGGGATTTTTAAGAGGATTGTGGAGGGCAAAGGGGTGGAAAATTGGGTTCATAGATTGATCAGGGTAAGGGGGATGAAGTCACCAGGCTGTGGAAGCTGCATTCTTTAGTGAGTTGGCTTCTCGTGGGGTCCTTCAGACCAGCTGATCTCAGTAGTTTCACTAGAATTCAGGACCTGAAAGAATATATCAAATGGAAAACTTAACATTTCAGAATGTTCAAGTTGTTATCTATAGAGCAGTTAAAGTAAATGATAATCTTGTGACAGAGTCTATGTAATTTCTGGGGCAATAAGCAGCTGAAAAATTATGAGGATGCGGGTCAGAGAGCCAGCGGGCCTAATGATTAATTCTGAATGTGCTGCAAGCTTGGTTTATTTTTGTTTCTCTCCCCGCCTTCTTCCCTATTAACTCCATAAAGTTTCTAGGGACGATTTTACCTCCCTACACATTGCTACCAACTTAAGCAGCTCTGCATTTTCATGAAATGGAGCAAAAAAAATTATGGTTTCTGAGTGGAGAACTGGCTTGTGACCATGTTTTTTCTCATGTGTGCTGGTGGGGAAATTAATCTTCATCTATTAGTCATCTATTTGCCTCTCCTAGAAACAAACTGTGGGCCATCTTCCCTATTTTTGGAATTATCTGGTCTGTCCACCTGGCTTTTCAATCACAACTGCTTGCTTGGTCAGCTTCTGCCAGGTGGTCTGGGGGAACTGGGGCACCGTTGGACACTTGTCCTTGAGGACTTGTCTGAAGCCAATGTAGCTCTTTTCCTTTTGCCAACTAACTTAATGAGGATCCTCAGGATGACTCCAGTGAGGTTTGAGAAAAGTGAGAAGGAATATTGAAACCAATTAAACTTCAGTCTTGGAAGAAGAAGCCTAACCGGGGGATCCAGTGTTACTGCCAGAGACAGCAGTAGCTCAGGACGTTGGCCATGAAGGATCATAATGTGGCTGGTGGGGAAATGGGAGGCAAGTGGGGTCCTGGAGCTTTGCAACTTGGAGGCAAGAGGACTGTTAGAAAAGTTTTGTAAATCACTTTCACCTTGTGCACGCTGGTGTTTATAGAAAGGTTGACATCTAGGTAACTGCAGTTATTCTTTGTGGAATCTGTGCTGCCGTGCTTCATCTCAGTTGAGATAAAATGAGTCAGAATTTTGTGACTCTTTAGAACTTACAGACATGCTAATTATTTTTACAGGATTGCCAAAATATGCCAGTCTTCTTGACTGATTAGTAAGTATTGTTCCTGAGATGCGGTATGATAGTTTTGCAATTTTATATGGCAGTTTGATGATAAAATCTTGGCTGCTTGGTCATGAGACAGCTTAGAATGTCTTGGAGGCATTCCCCAGTGAACTGCGTTGAAGCAGGGGATGCTTTGGAGTTCTATGAGGGGAAATCAATCTTTGAGAAAAGCAGGGAGGTGTTCTGCCTGGCTGTAAAGCAAATTTGGTAAGACATTAACAGTAGGAAAGAGAGGAAAGGCATTCTGGAAGCTTGTGTCAAATAACAGCCTAGGGATTGAGTTTGCTTGCAGTGGAAGAAGATGAGTATGACACTTATAAATGCTGCTGGGAATATTTCAGTTGAGGTGACACACTTTGGTAATGGATTCCTTTAAGCAGCTGAATGCCTTGGAGGAACTGAATACTTATTCTCCTCCTTTCACGTCAAGGAGACCAGGTGGCTAAGTAGAAGAAGAACTAGTGACAAGTACCCCTAGGTCCCTGAACTAGCCTCACTAGTGACTTCCTATTGCCACTGCACCTCAGCTATTTAATGATTCATTTATAACACATTTTGTGTGTTGAATGGGGCATTAGGATCCTCTATTAACATTATTTAAAGGAATGTGAAATCTGAGCAGAAAGAGTTTTTCGGTCAGATGTCTTGCTTACAGTGAATGCTACTGCTGGTATTTCAGAAGGAGAAAGTGAAATAGTAACAAAACTCACTTAGCCCTTATACAATCCTATGAGATACCATTATTATCTTCATTATACAGACAAGGAAACCACTGCTCATGGAAATTAATAACTTGCCCACATGTATATATCATCTAAGGGGTGGAGTCAGATTTGGAACCCAGGTCAGTCAGATTCCAGAGTCTGCATCCTTAACCACAACTCTCTGCTGCATCTTTGTATGGGGAAGTGACTTTCTCCAAAGCAAACAGTGCTTACCAGTTATATCATATGAAATACAGTTTGCTTCTTTGAACTTAGGGAAGAGCCCATTTTCTTTTTTTTTTATTTTTGAAAGAAAGAAAAAGAGAGGAAAGAAAGTGAGAGTGAAAGAAAGAAAAAAAGAATGTAAGAGAGAATGAAAGAGGAAGAGAAAGAGGGAGAGAGAACGAGATTCTTGTTCTATTGCCCAGGCTAGAATG
>CAUYLG010072368.1:0-127606 GCA_963573385.1 Cacajao melanocephalus | reverse complement strand
TGCAACCTCCACTTGCCAGGTTCAAGCGATTCTCCTGCCTCAGCCTCCCAAGTAGCTGGGATTATAGGTGCACACTACCATGCCCAGCTAATTTTTGTATTTTTAGTAGAGAAGGGGTTTCGCCACATTGGCCAGGATGGTCTTGAACTGCTAACCTCAGGTGATCCACATACCTCAGCCTCCCAAAGTGCTAGGATCACAGGCTGGTGGGAGTGCTTTCTGTGTCTGGGATATGCATACACAGAGAGTTTCTCCACTGGATATATGTGTACGCACATAGCTCCCTGGAGGGGCATGAGCAGGAAGGTACCAGTGGGGAAGAGGAGAGTGTTGGTGGAGGGCCCATGCCCATGCCAAGGGAGCTGCACGCAGTGTGGTTTCTGGAAAGCCAGGTCCCAGTGCTACTGCACGGTAGGAGGAAGAGGTTGAGGGTGGAGATGCTGGCATCAGGACCCAGGAGGGACAGGAGGCCAGAGGGTGGTGGAGGTGGAGTGTGATGCTCAGTGCGGCCATTCGAAGGCTTGGGTTTAATTGTGCAGGCAGTGGGGCCCCAGGTCAGATCTGAAGGTAGTAAGGTCACCTGGCCACCTCTGCAGATGGTGAGAAAAGGACCAGGCTGGTGGTGGCGGCCCCAGGTGCTGGGTCAGACTCAGCGTGGGATGTGCTGTGTTGTGCTTTTCCATGTGTCTGTGTGCATGGACACTTGGGCAGATTCTCCTGAATGTGGGTATGCCATTTTTCTTCAAGTCCCTGCCTTCAGTTCTTTTGGGGACATGCCCAGAAGGAGAGTGGCTGGATCACACCAAGGCTGTCGCTGGGCTCTGAGAGTGGTGCTTTTTGCACAGCAGAGCTGTCCAGCTCTTTTCTTCCCAGCCCAGGTTTGCATACACACCACTCACCACAGCCCAGCCAGGCAGGGGCATTGCTGACCCCCAGTCTAAGGCTTTGAGAGGCCTGCAGCACAGCCCTACAGGCACACCTGGAGCCAGCATCACGTACCCAGCTGTCATGGCGAACCTCTGTGTTCTTCCCTGCCCTGAGACCCTGGCAGAGACAGGCTGATGCTGTTGGGCTTTGAGTTCCTCTGACATTGAATCAGAACATGTGGCCCTATCAGGTGACATGTGGCCTCCCCCAGCGTAAGATGACCATGAAGTAGAGTGCAGAGGGCATGACAGAGAACAGCCCCTGAGGCCGGGTGTGTCCGAGAAGGAGACAGCCTTCCCAGGGTTGAGGGGATGTACAGGGGAGGCTGAGGAAGGGACAGGAGAGGAGGAGATTCCACGTGAAACAGGTGGGGGTGGAAGTGGCGCTGCCACCTTGGGAAGGCCAAACGGAGTAGCCAAGTGACCCAGCAATCACGCCCCAGGGATCTTCCTGAGAATGGAGCATGGTGCACACAGCAACCCATTCCCAGCAGTGCTGCTCATGCCATCTGGGAAGCAGCCCAGGGCTCATCACTTTGTAAATGAATAGGGAAAATGAATGTGGTCCATCTGTGCGACAGAACATCATTGGGCCATAAAGGGGCATGAAGCTCTGACCCAGGCTGTGAGGCAGATGAACCTGGAAAACATCATGCTCTGTGAAAGAAGCAGACGCTGAAAGCCACAATCATAGGAGCCCGTTTTCACGAAATGTCCAGAATAGGCAAATCCATAGTGACTGACAGGAGAACAGAGGTGACCAGGGTCTGGGGAGCAAATGGGAAGGAACTGCTAATGGAGATGGGCTTTCTTTTTCTTCTTCTTCTTTTTTTTTTTTTTTTTTGAGACAGGGTCTCGCTCTGTTGCCCAGGCTGAAGTGCTGTGAAACGATCACGGCTTACTGCAGCCTCGACCTCCTGGGCTCAGTTGATCCTCCATCCTCAGCCTCCGAGTAGCTGGGACTACCAGTGTGCACCACCGTGCCCAGCTAGTTTTTTGTATTTTTCGTAGAGACAGGTTTCCTTTGGGGGTGATGGTTGTGCACCCTGAGTGCACTGGAATCCTGGAACTGTGCACTTAAATGGTACGCTCTGGGGCTCTGAATTACATCTCAGTGACCCAGGCCAAGCACAACAGGAAGGGAGAGGACCTTGCACAGGGCTCACCATGGAGGGAGGAGCCACCACCCGGAGACAGTGGAATAGCCTGGAAGGTGTGGGGTGCAGCTGAGCCTTGCAGAGCAGGCAGCTGGAATGCTGCCCCTCATCCTGGGACCACATGGATTTTGCCCAGCAGTCTGCAGAAGCAGGAGCTTGCTCAGGACTGGGTGTGAGAGTCGACAGCTAAGAGGTGACCATGGGAACTGCCCCCCACCCCCGCAAGCCCCCCACCCCCAGCGCACCCAGGCCGTTTCCCTAGTTTGTAAAAAGCATAGATTCACGCGCACATGTGCACCAATAGGTTCAAGTTGTTTAAAAAAATAAATATGCAAAAGTAAAGAAAATATTAGAGAAGATAAGTAAACCCACTGAAACAATTAGCAAGACAGACCTCTTGTGAGACAAGTCACGGGGAAAGAGCCGACATCCATAAAAGCAAAAGGTAAAGTGCAAGAGGACAAATATGTGCATCTAAGAGATTTGAAGAGCAACAAAGTATACATCCACAGACAGCTGTGTTCCAAGACACTTGAAAAGCTATCCTGAAAGCAACAGGTTTTTGAGAAAATGCCAGCACTGATGGGAAGGAGGTGGGCAAGTCCAGTGGACCCCAAACTAAGGTGGTGGAAGTAGTTGCTCTGGGCATCCACTAGAGTCACCCAGGGTGCGTGTTGGCAGAGGGGTCATTGCCCCTCACACCGCTCAGGAGAATGGAGAGGCTGTGTCAGCAGCCAGTGTGGGTAGCACAGCCCAGCAGCTCAGATAACATCATGGGGTGATCAGGTTGGTCTTGGCTTTAAAGCAAGCCTGTCTGCAAAAGTCACTCCCTGGAGGGCTGAGGAGCAAGACCCAGTGTGGAAAAATATTTGCTTGAAGTTCAACACCTCCTCACTGTCAAAACTGGTCAAAAGCCAGGAGTACAGAGGAAACCAATGGGCATGTAGCAGGCAGCTTCCACAGCCCTGGCAGTCTTGTCAGGGACGTAGCTGGGCTAGAACAAGGGGCTCATAGGTGGAGAAAAAGGCAAAGAAACAGGTCATCAGAACACGGCTGCTGCTGCAGGGAGCCGGGCACTCAGCTCTGCATGGGAGGGTTTGGAATGAAAGCAGTGTCAAGAGGTTTACAGCTCCTTTGAGAGCGGCAGTGACCAGGAAAGACCGGCCTGTGCCTGGGCACATTCCACTGGGCGTGGCTTCTGCACCCCTCAGCCATGTCTCGCCACGCTGTGGCATCACCACAGAAGTGGTGGGGGCGTGGCCCAGAAGTTTCTGCTGTCAGAATCTTCTCCAGTTCTACCTGCTATTGCACTTTGAACCAGCCCCTTCTTTCCAGCTGCCCAGGCTATCTCACGGGTCCCTTGGCCACAGCCAAGAAGTAGGACCCTAGCCCTGGCCCAGGAACCCTGGGGTGGGTGGAGCCTGCAGTCTGTCAGCCATCCCCCAGGGTGAGGCAAGCCTGACCTCATAGCTCATTGCTTTGTCTGTTTCCACCCCAGATGGTGGTATTTTCCAGCTGTGCAGTAGGCGTTTGTCAGTAGGGGTCAACATGGCTGGGGCTGCAGAGGAGACTCCCAGGTCAATACCCACCGTGGGCAAGGAACCCCCTTGCGACAAGGCCATCCCCCAGAGTGAGGCTTACATGCTATGCTGCTGCAGCACTAGGGGATGAGCCGGCATCCTCCTGCCCATGTTCCATTTACCTGCTTTCTGGAGCAGCAGGACAGCTGCAAACTTACAGCCCCCCGAGTCCCATCCTTGTATCTCAGGCCCAGCTCCAGCCTCGATCTGGGAATCCATCTCCCTGTCCGTCTAGGTCCCCAGCCCGACTCCTGCAGGGGTGCAGTTGGCAGCTGTGTGGGTCCTGCTTCTGGTGGGCCTGCCAAGGGAGCCTGAGAGTTGGACCCAGCAGGTGTGCTGTGAGGGCACAGGGCCACTGTTCTGTTGGCTGCCTGCCCAGCTCTGCACCAACCTCTGGGCTACGTGTGCCCTTGGTACTTCCTCTACCTCCCAGGGCACTGACCACTTTCCATGAGGAATCCAGGTGGTGACTCCAATTCCTTGGCTTCTGGGCTGTCTGTAGCCCACGGGAGATCCTGGCCGTGCCTCAGGGTGGTACCAGCAGTACGGAGCTCTGCATCTCATGGGGCCTCCCCCGTGGCTCCACCCCCTTGGGCTGACATATGTGTGCCTAGGGCTGTGCCCCACATGTGGCCTCACTGCCATGTTCTACCTGTCCACAGGTGCCCGAGATCGTGAGCGTGCTGCGCTCCAAGCTTCAGGAGGCCCAGGGAGAGCATGTCCTGCCAGCCGCCCAGCACAGTGTGTACCTCCTGGCCACCCAGCACTGTGCAGCCGTGGTGTCCAGCCTCCTGGGCAGCCCCCTGCCCTTGGACAGGTACCAGCCCAGACTCCAGGCTCAGGGGTCCCTCTGGAATGGTGGTCCCCTGAGACTTCTACCTGCCTCTGCAGCCCGGCTTTCTGCATGAGTTCCCATGGTTCTAGGCCACCTGGGACAGAAAGTGACATGGAGACAGCCCCCAGCCTCTCAGGTACCTGTGGGGACTGCTCCTCTCCAGGCACCTCAGGATCCTCGCTGGCCCTGGTGGACCCTGCACAGCACCCCACAGGGGAGCTGCCGTTTCTGCCCTCCTCTAAGGCCCCGAAGCTGCCTGGCTGCTCTGTTGGCCCCAGGTTCCGGCAGACACTGGAGGCTGCCTCTCACCCTGTGTCTTGTTCCCAGCTGCCCCAGGCTTTGTCCTCTGCAGGGCGTCCACCGCTGCCTGTGAGCAGACCCCTAGGAACTGCCCCATCTGAGTGTCCTCAGTAGCCCAAGGACAACCCTGTCTGTACCATGCATCACTGTGTCTTCCCAAACACACCTCCCAGTTCCCAGCAAAGGGCAGGGCGTTTCTGCCACCGCCAGCCCACTGGGGTCCCCCTTCCTCGCTGAGGCCTTCAGAACATGGGTCTGTCGGCCCCTCCTTTTTTGCCATCCCAGTTGTGGGCAGAGGCTGGCCCAGGCCTGTGACCTCCTGGAGACCCCATGCTGGGCAAGGCAGAGTGACCCTTCCCCCTGGCAGGCGGGGGACGTGGAGCTGCCGTGGGGTCGCAGGTTTCCTTGCACCTGGCCCTTTACCCTGTCAGCTTTGGTTTTGTTTCATATGCTTTGAGGCCCTGCCATTAGGTGCATCCCAGCTGAAATGCCTCCTCCTGGCAGGGGGTACCCACAGGCACCTTCTGTTCAGACGTGCCCTTGTCTGGTGCCCCTCCTCCATCCTGGTACTGTTGACCTTTCTGTGTATTTGTTTTCAACGTTACACATCGTAAATAGCTGCATTTTGTTACTGATAGAGTGAGTTTAAATCCATTGTCACGTTTGTTTTTTAAAAATCTTGTCTTTTTTCAGATTGACAGTGTCCCTCTTACCTCACTTTCTCCATTCATTTTGGAGTCCTGCAGTCTGTTCCTTTTCTTTTAGCATTTGCCCTAAAAGTGGTCGTGTGTGTCCTTGCTGAAGTCTAGCATGGGCTGAGGTCTGGGTCTGGCTGGGTTGCTAGGCGGCCTGAGTCCATTGTGACTGTTGCTCTAGGGTGCAGTCAGTATTGACCTGCATTTCCCGCATGGCGTTACTGACCTGCGATTCCCACGTGGCGTTGCTCTTGGGCGCTACTTTCCTTCCACCTGAAGGATGTCTTCTGGAATTCCCTCCACAAGGATCAGTCAGTGACAAACTGTCCGCCCTTGTTTACTTGAGAATGTCTTTGTTTGGCCATTGCGTGTGACTGTTCTTTCTGTGGCTTAGTATCCCAGTGCAGTGGAGTTTTCTCAGGTGTGTGTGGCAGCACATGACTGTTTTCTGGCTTCTGCCATTGCTCTTGAGAGCCAGGGGAAGTCTCCTAGTACCGCGTCTGTCAAGGGGAGCACTCCCTGCTTGCGGCTGGTCTGCAGTTTGTGGGTGGAGGTTGCTGGTCACTTATTCTGCTAGATGACGTCAGGGCTTCCTGTAGGTTAGCGTCTTTTATCAGTTCTGAAGAACTCAGCCTTCCCCTTGTCAGCCATGCTGTTTCCTCTCCTTCTGGGACATCCATCAAATCGATGTTAGATCTCATTCCATCATCCGCGTCTCATTCTGTCCTCTGCATCCCCACGTTATTCTTTCTCTGTAATAATGTTTTTTTCTTTTTTGAGACAGTCTTGCTCTGTCGCCCAGGCTGGAGTGCAGTGGCATGATCTCCACTCACCACAACCTCCGCCTCCTGGGTTCAAGCCATTCTCCTGCCTCAGCCTCCAGAGTAGCTGGAATTACAGGCACACACCACCATGACCAGCTAATTTTTTGTATTTTTAGTAGAGACTGGTTTCATCATGTTGTCCAGGCTGGTCTCAAACTCCTGACCTCATGATCTTCCCGCCTTGGTTTCCCAAAGTGCTGGGATGACAGGCATGAGCCACCGTGCCCAGCCCTTTCTCTGTAATAATTTATCTGAAATTTTTTTATCTTCCTATTCACTGAGTAATTTCTTTATCTTCCTAGTCACTGTTTCTCTTTTCTACTGTATCTAGGTTGGCACCAAATATGTCCGCATTCATGTTTCATTTCTAAAAGGGCTGTTTGGTTTTCTTTTAAATTTGCTGTACCTGTTTTTAGAATTTCCAGTTCCCATCACATGCTTTAAAGTCTGTTTATTTCTGCAAACGCTAAGCATAGCTGCCTCACGGTGTGTCTGGCATCCGAGTGGTCCCGGTAGCATTGCTGGGTTTCCTTGTGAGCTGTGCTGTTTGACCCTGTGCCGTCCTGAGGCCTGGGCCAGACGCTGCTTCCTCCAGGGAAGATTTGTTCTCTCTCGCGGCTGCCCCTCAGGGACCTCCCACACTACTGCCCTGGGCCCTCTGTGTACAGGCCCAGATTTTTCTGTGTCCTTTATTGCCAACTCTGTTTACAGACCCCTGGCATCAGAGAAAGGGGTGAGCTCAGATCTGAGGCCAAGAGGCCGTTTCCCAGGTGGCTGCCGCTGAGCCTGGTGGCCAGGTCTGAGCATCATGGAGCCAGGGTCCACAGCACCCAGGTGGCGGTGGGCAGGGATGCCCGGCCCAGGTGCTGGCAGTGCTGTGACCAGCTATGGCCTCAAGGTGAATCTCCTCCTGCTCTGCTCCAGCCACACCTGCATGCTGTGGCGGGCGCTGGCGGTGGAACCTCGCCTGGCTGCCCAGGTCCTGGGGCTGCTGCTGGAGATGATGAGCAGGGACGTCCCATTCAAGGAGAGCCGAGCCTTCCTGCTGGGCCGAACCCCAGACCGCGTGGCCACGCTGCTGCCTCTCTCGGTGAGTCGGGCTTTCAGGGCCACCCTGACACACTGTCCCTGCCCTGCTTGCCTGGGTGCGGGGGGGAGGCCCCTCGATGAGGTGGCCTGGACACCACCCCATGGGCACCTGGCGGCAGCACCGGCCGGGAGCTCTGAGCATAGGCTCGTAAAGGCCTCACAGGTGTGGGCCCCCAGGGGAGACCACTTCACGTTTTATCCTGTAGAAAAAAAATAAACCCAGCTTGGCAATGTTTTAAGCAGTAAAGCAGCTGTGAGAATTTCCTCCTCCTCCCTTCTGAGGAGCTGAGAACAGATGGTCTGAGGTCTGTCCTGTGAAGGCTGGCTGCCCCTCTGTTCCTGCCTCCTGCCTCTGCCCGAGGGCCAAGCTGGACAGAGGTGTGCCTCGCCCTGCCTGTGCTGCCGCTCCCTGGGGCTCCACCCATGGGATCTGAGACCTCCATGTACACAGGGTGCATGACGGGACATGCAGGCTCGTTAGGTGCAGGGCTCAGACTCTGCTGTGGCCGGGAAGGAGGCATGGCCTGTGGTGACTTCTCCCCAGGCTACCTGTGCACTGTTCGAAGTCATGTCCACTCCTGCGGTGGGGCCTGCGGTGCTAGAACTCTACCCCCAGCTGTTTGTGGCGCTTCTGCTGCGTGTCAGCTGCACTGTGGGTGTCCAGCTGCCCCGGAACCTGCAGGCTCAGGAAAGGAGGGGTGCCAGTCCAGCCCTAGCCACCAGGAACCTGGAACCCTGCAGGTATCTGGGTCCCCACTTCCCACCCCCAGTCCTGGTTTGCAAGCACAGGCACGTGTTTCTACACACACGTGTACACGAACATGGTTGGGGGGGACGGCAGATCGGAACCATGGGGAGCACAGAGTGACTTCGCCTCCAAGGAGATGGCGCATCACAGGGGTGCAGGGCTGAGGCACCAGTGGTGACATCCATGGCCACCCTTCTCATGCTGGCTATTAAGGCCTCCCTCCTTGCTTTTGAGGGCGGTATGCGCAGCGGTGCTCAACACAGGCAGCTGGTGGGGGCTTCATGTGGCAGCTCAGACAGGATCAGGGTGGTGCCTTCTCTTGGGAGTGGAGTTGTGGGGAGTCTTTGGGGTGTAGACTGGAGCCAACCATGGCAGGACTAGCTTTGTCCCTGCAACTGTCCCAGCAGAGTGGCCTTCGGCACGTGCTCCCAGCCCCACATGGAGGAGCTGCCAAAGTCCCTGACATGGAGGCACTTCAGGTCCTACACACCTCCTGGGGCCACAGCAAAGACAGAGCAAGCTGACACCCTGGGCAGGTCTGGCTGTGTGGCCTGCCCCCAGGACCATGAGCCCATGTGAACTCAGGGCTGCCATGTCCTGCCTGCCCTGGAGGGCCCTGGCTCCGTCCCACCAAGGCCGCCCAGGTTTGGGTGTGCACTTTGACAAGGATGCACTAGGGGAACAGCCTCACTTCACCCTCTGCCAGCACCACAGGCTGCTCAGCCACAGGCCGACTCATAAACCCCAGTGGGGCCGGCTGCCAGGGCTGCTCAGCCCCTTGCAAACCGAGTGGAAAATGTGAACGGGACGGGGCAGCCACCAACCACTGGGCCTGGCATGCTGGGAGTTAGTGCCTCTGCCCCTGAGCTGTGGGGCCATTCCCCAGGTACCCCTTCACTGGGACGATTGCCGGCATACAGGCTGTCCACCAGAGGGTCAGACCCTTGTGGGTGCCACATTCTTAAATGTTCTGGCCACAAAAGCAAGGGAGGCACCCTCATCTAAATCACTAACACACTCCTGAGCCAAACACACGCTTCCCGTTAGATTTGTCGTAGCTGGTTGTGAATTGCTGTGTGTGCGCCATTTGCAGCCTGGAGTGCAGCCCTTGGTCCAGATGGCGCCTTGCAAGCCTCAAGACCTGGAGCAGGGTGTGGAGCTGGAGGCTGAGCTAAACTGACTGTGGCCCTGTGGGTCCTCCCTCTGCTTGGTGTCAAGGGCCTCTCCCGTTAACGCAGTGACGGGTGTGCTTCTCACCTCTGCTATGGTCAGTGCTGGCTGTCCTGTTCCCAGGGCTAGAAGCCCCCTTGGCAGCCAGGCTACCTGGGCTCAAAGATCAGGCCGCACGCTGGAACCATGGGACTCCTGGTACACCCAGAGCTGCCTTCTAGCAAGTCCTACCTTGGGGAGGGACCCCCTGAGAGTGGTGCCTGGGGTAACTCATCAAGGGCCATGTGAGGGGCTGGCCCTGCTGTTGGTCAGCACCAGACCACCCAGGCATACCCATGGGGGCAGTGGTATACTGGAAGCAGACCCCCAGCACCTGCTTCCTGAGCTGCAAAGACCCCCATGACCCTCAGCTGTGCAGCCTCTGCGCAGCTCTCAGGTCACCTCAGTCCTGCTGGCATCACCAGCCTGTGTGCCCAACCACCCAGAAGCCTCATGGGACCCATCACTAGATCTCTAACAGGCTGGTCCCATGCTCCGGTGCTCACCACACCCTCCTGGATCCCACCTGCATGAGGGTCTCAAACACCATCCAGGCAAGCAGGACCTGTCCCCCAGCTTGGCGGGGCCACTTGCTCCCTGCTGGGCCCACCCCACATCCCAGCACACCACGCAGCAGAGCTGCGGCCTCCTGGTCAATTGCCCGTTATGGGAAGGGAGCCTGTGGGACACCTGGCGGGTGACTAGTGCAGTGGCAGTCACCACAGCCCGTGGGCACCACATGGCTCATGCCGCTCGGGGGTTGTCTGCTGTGGGCCAGGCGCTCCTGAGGACAAAGCCTTGTGGAGGCAGAGGTCCACAGGCAGCAGGGGCCTAACATGTGAGGTGCTAGTGGGCAGCGGAAAGCCACATGGCAGGGGGCTGTGGGCACCCGAGTTGCAAGGAAGGGTCCTGCTGGGTGGGGATGCTGGTGCAGGGCATCCTCTCCCCCAGACCGTGCCTGTTGGGTCACACACCATGTCCTTCCCACTGGCAGCCAGCAGCACAGCAGCCTTAGCAGGGAAGGGCTCCTTCGAGCTGATGGCAGATGCCAGGTTCAAGCCGGGCCCTGTGGAGGCTTCAACATCAGACTCTCCGTCAGTTTCTGGCCTCTGAGCCCCAGGCCTGCCTCCCGCTGCCAGAGAGACCAGAGGGCGAGGTGCTTGCCTGGTGGGGCTCTGGGGAGTCAGGAGAGGTGGAGAGTTGTCCAAGTGTCAGGCCAGTGGTGGCCTGAGTTCCTGCCTGTTCACTCTCTGGGGTGGGGGTGGCTGGATGCGCCCCTGCAGCACCATCCTCCTACTCACTTGCCGGCCAGCCTTAGCCAACACTGGGAATGGATCAGGGCTTGGCTTGGTTGCCTCCCAGAAGGCTATGGAGTCTCCTGGGGTATAGATGTGAGAGCCTGAAGTGCCAGGCAGGAAAGGCCCAGGGGTGGGCACCTGTGGTATGGGTGCCCAGCAGTGTCCGGGTGTCCAGAAAGGAAGGCAGGTGCAGCCAGGGGGCTTTGCTTGTGTCCAGCTCAAACTTGGACACCTCCAGGCCAACATCTGCATCCTTGCCTTGTGTGGGGAAAACGGGGGTGCTCCAGCAGGTGGCCCAGAGCCTGCTTCCTGGAGAACGGCTCTGGCAGGGATAGGGCTAGGTGCCAGGTGGACAACACGCACTGGGTGCAGACCTGAGTGGTTCCTCAGGGAGCGAGGGGGGAACATGTGCCCCCACCAGCTGAGCACCCTGGTAATCTTGCAGCTCTGCTGTGGACGCCCTGCGGGCTGTGCTGCTGCGCAGCGGCAGTGAGGACGTCGCACAGCGCATGGACCAAGAGGGAGGCTGGGGGCTGCTCAGGACCTCGGCAGGCCACGAGGAGGGGGCCACCAGGTTGGCCAGGTGAGCAGGTCCAGTCCATTGCAGCTCCAGCACTGGCTGGGCTCCAGCTGGTCTTGGGGGGCCTGGGACGTGGCAAGGATCAGGCAAGGGTCCCATGTGTGTCAGGCCAGTGGTGGCCTGCGCTCCTGCCTGTTCGCTCTCTGGGGCGGGGATGGGGAGAGACCCCTCTGCAGAGGCTTGGCGAGACAAGCTGGGAGGCACCTGTGAGTGGAAGAACTCAGCGCCTTGCAGCTGGAGGTGGGGTGGCCAGGGCTGTGCAGGGTGGGAGGTGCCTGGGTAGGGTTCAGCACAGCAACGGCCCTAACCCTCAGCAACCCCCTTTCCAGAGCCATGGCTGAGCACGCAGGGCCCCGGCTACCCCTGGTGCTGAAGGCGCTGGCATGCACACAGAGCAGTGCCTATGAGATCCAGAGGGTGACCACCACCGCCTTCCTGGCCGAGGTAGGCCTTTCCAGGGAAGGAGACTGGGCATCAGGGTGGGGCTCCTGTTCAGGACAGGCACGGGACACCTTTTTCCGAACCCTAAAAGGCCCCCTTCACTATAGCCTGCAAGGGAGGGAAATGGATGCTAGCCACCTCCTCCCGGTGTGCCAAAACTCGCTCCATCCCGCCCAAGAACACCTCTGTTCTTGGTGAGGGGAGGACCCGGGCTGCCTGCAGCCTGTGCTCTGCCCAGGCCCTGCTGGGCACATCTGTAGCTGGGCAGGGCTGACCCCTGGAACTCCAGATGACGTTGGTGGTGTGGTCTTGGCCCTTGTGGCCAAAGATGCCAAAATCTTGCCCATGGCCATGCAGCAGGGCAGGGTGGGGGTCAGAGCGGGCCCCAGTGGCACAAACGGGAGGGGTTGCCACAGATCTGAGAGCCAGGAAGTAGATCCTCCACCTCTTGTTCCCTCACCTGCGTGGGGGCAGCCTCTGGTGTTCTGGGCCTGGGCTGGCGGGTTGGGTCCTGGAGCTAGCTGGAGGGGCAGTCACGGCACCTCTGCCTGCAGCTGCTGAACAACAGCGTGGCCAACGACCTGATGCTCCTGGACTCGCTGCTGGAGAGCCTGGCGGCGCGGCAAAAGGACACATGCGCCAGCGTGCGGAGGCTGGTACTCCGTGGCCTGGCCAACCTGGCTTCCGGCAGCCCTGACAAGGTGGGCTGGTGTGGGCGGAGGCTGTGCATGAATGCCGCCCTGTCTGGTGGAGTCACAGACGGTGACTCTGGGACCCAGGCTGAATGTAGGGTATCCTCAGGTGCGGGCCCACGGCCCCCAGCTCCTCACAGCCATGATTGGTGGGCTGGATGATGGGGACAACCCTCACAGCCCAGTGGCCCTGGAAGCCATGGTGGGCCTGGCGCGGCTGCTGCACCTGATGGAGGCCTGGGACCTGCGCTCGGGGCTGCTGCACATGGCCATCCGCATCCGGCCCTTCTTCGACAGCGTAGGCTGCACTGGGGTTGGGGGGAGGCGGGGCCCCAGCCCTTCCAGCCTCTTACTCTGAGATTTAGCCCCAGCCCCACCCTGCTCCCTGTCACTCCCCCACCGCTGCTAGGTGACCACGGAGAGCTCAGACTTGCTTGGGTGCTGCTTTGCTGGGCCTGGCAGCCCCCACCCATCAGGGAGTGTTTCCTGGCCTGTGTCAGGCGAGGGCACCATCAATGGCGGGGGGCTAGGACAGGCAGGCCCACAGGGGCACAGCATGTGAGGGGATGCATGCTGCATGTCCGTCCCAGGAGAAGATGGAGTTCCGGACAGCGTCCATCCGCCTCTTTGGGCACCTTAACAAGGTCTGCCACGGAGACTGTGAGGACGTCTTCCTGGACCAGGTGATGGGCGGGCTGGCGCCCCTGCTGCTGCACCTGCAGGACCCTCAGGCCGCTGTGGCCAGCGTGAGTAGCCAGGGGGTGGGGGTGGGGGTGGGGTGGGTGGCCTCAACTGGATTCAGCCTCAGTGCTGCACCCCTCAGGCCTGCAGGTTCGCCCTGCTCATGTGTGGCCCCAACCTGGCGTGTGAGGAGCTCTCAGATGCCTTCCAGAAGCACCTGCAGGAGGGCCGGGCCCTCCACTTCGGGGAATTCCTCAACACCACCTGCAAGCACCTGGTGAGGGGAGGGGCGGGGTAGATGGGGCGGGGCTGAGTGGGGCGGGGCCAGGAAGAGCTGACCAGGCCTCTCCCCAGATGCAGCACTTCCCAGACCTGCTGGGCCGCCTGCTGAGCACCTGCCTGTTCTACTTCAAGAGCAGCTGGGAGGACGTCCGAGCCGCTGCCCCACTGTTCACGGGTGAGCACCAGCCCCTGCCCTGCCCCCATTCCACCCGCAGCCCCGCCTGACACCCCCACTTCACAGGTTTCCTGGTGCTGCACGCGGAGCCCAGGCAGCAGCCGCAGGTGGACCTGGACCAGCTCATTTGGGGTGAGCACCCCCTCCACAGGGCCCCTCTGCTGGGCCCTGCTGACCCTGTAGGCACCCGCAGGGACTAAGTGATTTTCCTGGATTTCAGGATTTTTTCCCTGTCACTGGTGACCTCATCGTCTCTAGTAATTCACGGAAACTTCTTAACTGTTCCAAAAGAGCTTAAAAAACACTAAAAAAGGAAAAACTATCTTTCCGTTGGCTCCTGAGCCCTCCCAGCAGAGGCTCTCAGGAGAGCGTGGCCCACGAGCAGGCATAGGCGTACGGAGGTCACAGCCCCCAGGCATGGTGGCTGCAAAGCACTGCCCCAGGCAGCCCCTCCCTCTGCCTCCAGCGCTCCAGATCCTGCTGAAGGACCCGGCCCCGGAGGTGCGGACGAGGGCTGCTGAGGCCCTGGGCCGCCTGGTGAAGCTCGCCTGCGGCTCTGGCCAGCACCCCCAGCAAGGAGTACCCACGCAGACCTGTGCCTGAGCTCTAAGACAGGGCATCCCGAGGACCAGCTGCAGGGTTGGAGGGGCCTGGCCCCAGAACAGGCACTGCCAGGGACCAAACCCAAGCCCTCAGTGAGGGATGTGCTGGGGCCAGACAGGGTGCGGGAGATCGTGTGTCCAATAAACTCATCTGCTCCCAGCGAGTGACTGACAGGGTGCAATGCCACAGCCTCTTAGGGGATGGGCCAGAGGGTGCCCTGGGCTGGGTGTGTTGTTCCCATCGTTTTGCAAAACTGAGTGGGGGGCTCGGCGCTGTGGTGGGGGCGGCTTTGTTGGCAACCCCAATTCAAGAAGGTGGGAGCACCAGGCAGCACAGGGAAAAGCCTCTATTGACTACGGCACAACCGCCCCGGGCCCAGGGCAGGCGGCACAGCTACGAGAAGAGGCGGATGGTCCCATCTGCCCCCGAGGAGAAGACCCACGGCTGAGTGGGGTGGAAGATGATGTCCAGCACTCCCAGGTCTCGGGTCAGAGTGTGTCCCTTCAGCACCTTGACAGGCACCAGCAGGGGGTTCTGCAGAAGGTCACTGTGGGGACAAGGACAACTCAGGACACGGCCAGACACCACTGCCCTGGGGAGGGGGCCAGGCAGGGTTGGCACTCACTTGTACACCATGCCATGGCAGACGATGACGCTGCCGTCATCCGACCCTGATGCGAAGAGCGGGTACCGGGGATGGAAGGCCACAGCTCGCAGAGCTTTCTTGTGGTGTCTGTGGGGAGGAAGCAGGTTGAAGGCAGCCTCGGGCTAGAGGGAGGGGCTCCACTGGCCTCCGCCCCCAGCGCTGCTCACCTCAGCACCCTGTATGGCTTGGTGGAAAGATCCAGGTCAAACCACACCAGCTTGCTGTCGTAGCTCCCACAGATGACGTTGTCACCTAGGGCCCAAGGCTGTGATGCAAGTGTCCCCACCCCTCCCTCACCTGCAGGGTGCACAAACCCCCACCCCTCACCTGCTGGGTGCACAGCCCCCAGCCCTCACCTGCTGGGTGCACAGCCAGGCTAGACACCCACTTGCAGTTGGGCATAAGCTTCTTGGTGAGCTCCTGGCGTAGCAGGTGGTAGAGGCGGATGCTGCGCTGGGACGCCACCAACAAGAAGGGCCGCGCAGGGTGGAAGGCCACCCGCTGCACCTGCCCATGGCTGCGACGGAACGGGCTCTGGCTGCGGCGCCGGCTCAGCTGATGGATCAGCACCTGGGTGTGGCCCTGGGTGGCCAGTACCACGGCCAGGTAGTCCCCACGTCCATGCCAGGTCACCTGCGTCACTGGCTGCAGGAGGGCAAGGCTGGCTGATTGGCCGAGCCAGGCTCCTCCCACGAAGCGTCACCCGCAACGTACCCCACATACCTTGCCATGACAGATACGCAGCCGCAGGCCCACTTGGCGCTCCTCCTGCGAGGCCTCCAGCCAGCGGGCGGGCTGCAAGGCGGGCTCCTCGGGCGGGACGAAGGCACTCAGCAGCTCATCCGTGCCGCCTGCCACCAGCCGGTCCCCCAGAGCCGGGTTCAGCAGTAGCACTGAGTCCTCCCTGTGGGCCAGGCCCAGACAGAGCCCCTCAGCACGGCGCCACCCCTGGCTCCCCTGCCCCCAGGGGCCCCACTTACTTACACAGCCACAGCCACCAGGCAGACAGCGGGGTTAGGGTTCCAGGCCACACTCCTCACCACGCCCCCCACAGGCACAGTCCTCACACAGCGGGCAGTGGCCACCTCCCAGAGCCGCAGGGAGCCATCGTCAGAGCCTGGACACGGCAGGGAAGGCTCTCAGCAGCTGGCCGTCCCACCTGCCCCCAGCTTAAGGCTGCCCCCAGCTCAGACCCACCTGAAGCCAGCCACTGGCCCCCAGGAGAGACACTGAGACAGCGGACGAGGTCACTGTGGCCCCTGTAGACCTGAGAAGGCGGCAGTGAGGAGCCAGGCACGGAGGGCACAACCCCAGCCCCCTAGTCCCCACTTACCAGGGCCTGGCACGTGGGGAAGGGCTGCAGGTCCCTGGGCCGAGGCAGCTTGGGGATGAGGTCCTCGGGGTCTACGTTCACCTGGGGCAGGAGAGCGCCAGGTCAGCCTTGCCCCATGTGCTGCCCCCCAGGTGTGCCGCCCCCACACACCCTCATCTTGCGCTGCCGAGGGCACAGGTACAAGTCGAGGCAGCGCTCGAAGCGTTCCTGGATGAAGCGTCCGTAGGCAGGCACGGCCCGCAGGCTCGGGAACTTGCGTGGCAGAAAGCTCAGCTTCCTCTCGCTCGGCTCCTGCTGTTCCCACACTGCGCGCTGTGGAGACCAGGGGGACTCCGGTGAGGGGAGTCGGGGGCAGCACGGGGGCAGGGCCCAGACCCCCGCCGACGCAGGCCCACCTCCTCCTCGCCAAGCAGGTATTCGGGGGGTGGGTTGTACGACTCGGCATGCCCAGGCAGGGCCAGCTTGGGTGCAGGCACATGCATCTTGTGGCGCCCCAGCACGGCGTTGGGGTCCTCCTGAGCCCACAGGTCATAGAAGCTGGGGGTGGGGTCTCGGGGCCGGCGAGGCTGGATCCAGCCCATCTTAATGGCGTGCACCATTCGAGAGACCTGCATAGACAGCCGGGTCAGGACGGACAAGCCGGGTCAGGACGGACAACACAGGGTGGGCAGCCCAGGCCAAGCCCCGGGGGCACAGGGCGGCCCCACCTTCTCCTTCTCCACCAGGGAGGGGATGAAGCTGCGCTTGTCGGCTGGGCGGTTGGTCACCGGGTGGATCATGACGTCCCCACTGAAGAAATCGACAGCCGGCTGGGAACAGACGTGGGCATGTGGGCCAGGGTGGCAGAGCCCCTGATGGTGCCTTCAGAACCCCCCCAGGGCCAGCCGCTGCCACCTACCTCATAGGGGTCGAAGCCTGTGTCCCCAAACTGGCCGCTCTGCAGCCGCCGCACCAGCGCCACCTGCTCATCGGTCAGCCTCAGGTCCCGCCCTGTCATTGGGTCCTGCACGGTGCGCCTGGAGACTGCCAGTCAGACCTGCCCCAGCCCCCAGGCCCACCCCGGCCACAGGCCCTGCCCCACCAGCCCTCACCAGTAGTCAGGGTTGTCCATCTTGTCCAGGAACTGATCCAGCTCATCCTGGGTCCTCAGGGGCTTGTAGACGCGCCTGCCATCCAGATCGTAGCCCACGTGGGGGAAGTCATCATACCACTCCAGGGGCACGTTGCCCACCGTGTTCCGGATGTCCTGCAGCCAGTGGAGGCCACCATGTCAGCATCTGACCCTACAGGGCCCGTCCCAGCATCGGGTCGCCCAGGGGAGCAGGTGAGGAGGCTGTGGAGTGAGTGCAGGCCCGGCCTCAAGGGCCCTGAGGTCACTGGCCCCAACATACACCCTTTCCCCAGCTCTGGGGTCTGACGTGGCACGGCGGCCACGCTGCCCCCACCCCCGCCCTTGGAGGCGCCGGAGCTGCACCTTCACATTTTCCACTGAAGTGGTGCCAACCCCAGAGCTCCCCCCTCGTTGGATTCCTTGGCCAGGGCTCTGGGCAGCCACAGACAGGGATGACCTCATCACCCTCGGGCTCCCTCCCCTGGCAGGGGCCTTAGGCAGAAGTGGGCAGCTGCAAGACAGGGACTCGGGGAAGACCCCAGCTGACCCATTCCACAGAGAGACAGAAGCCGAGGCCTCTCCATGGGAGCACCCCGCCGTCTGCCCCCGGCCCCTCCCCAGGCAGAACAGCCACGTTCCTGGATGCACATTCCTGGTTGCAGCCCCTGCCAGCCGCCACCCTCGCTCTTTCCAGCCTGGGGACCGCTGCCCAGGCGGCTGCTTCCTGCAACAGTAGCCACGGGGAGGGGCCCAGGCAAGACAGAGCACAGCTGGGAGCCTGCCGCCCCCCTGCTGTAGGAGGGACCCCTTGGGCCCTGCCCCTCCCAGGAGGGCCACCCCCAGCACCTCCCCACATCCCTGCCTTCCCTCTCCTCCCCATGGGAAAAGGGGGCCATCCCCAAACTGGAGAATAGGGGTATGTGTATGTTTCCTGAGGGGCCTGGTGGCCCTGGAGAGGAACAGAAAAAAGGTGGGGAGATGAGAAACAGACCCACGGGGAGAAGGGTCCACACAGCACAGAACAGGGCACCTGGTCAGGGCCTGGCAGGAGGCACAGTCCGTGCCAAGCCTGGAAGGGCAGGTGCAGGACAGACGGGCAGGGACTGAGCTCTAGGCCCTTGAATGCTCGTCTGTGCCCGCCCCCTGCACACACGGCCTGGCACAGGCAGGACCTGGCGCACATGGAGGCAGAGACAGACAGGGTGCGGTCAGGCAGCAGGGCCAGGGCGGCTGGGTTAACCCGGTTGTGCCACCGGAGAAAGAGGGGTGGTGGGTCCCGCTGACCTCCTTCCCCTCTCCTGGGGAGGTTGGGGGCACTGCAGTCTTGGGGCCCTGAGTAACTATGGCCTAGCGGCCTCCCGCTTCCTCCTCATCCCCAGAGACAGAACGATGCTCCAAAGACCCGCACCCCGCCCCCCCAAGCGTGGCCACAGAAGGCCGAGGGACGCGGCGGGCAGCTCGAGGAGCCTCGGGGCCGGGAGGGGCGGGGCGTGCACGGAGGCGGGGTCGGGCCGCCGCTATAAAGGCGCGGCTCGGGCCCCGCTCCAGCCTGGGACGCACATGTGCGCGCGGCGCCCGGCAGCTGCCACCGCGGGGCGCAGCCGAGACCCTGCGCCTCGCCTCGGCCCCGGCTGGCCCGCGAGGCCCGCGGTGGCCGCAGCAGGCGGCATGAGCAGCGTGCGACGGAGCTGACGCCGCGCCCCCGCTGGCCCCATGTCCTTCGCCACGCTGCGCCCGGCACCGCCGGGCCGCTACCTGTACCCCGAGGTGAGCCCGCTGTCGGAGGATGAGGACCGCGGCAGCGAGAGCTCGGGCTCCGACGAGAAACCCTGCCGCGTGCACGCGGCGCGCTGCGGCCTCCAGGGCGCCCGGCGGAGGGCTGGAGGCCGGCGGGCCGGGGGCGGGGGGCCGGGGGGCCGGCCAGGCCGTGAGCCCCGGCAGCGGCACACGGCGAACGCGCGCGAGCGGGACCGCACCAACAGCGTGAACACGGCCTTCACGGCGCTGCGCACGCTGATCCCCACCGAGCCCGCCGACCGCAAGCTCTCAAAGATCGAGACACTGCGCCTGGCCTCCAGCTACATCTCGCACCTGGGCAACGTGCTGCTGGCGGGCGAGGCCTGTGGAGACGGACAGCCGTGCCACTCGGGTCCGGCCTTCTTCCACGCGGCGCGCGCGGGCAGCCCCCCGCCACCGCCACCGCCCCCTCCCGCCCGCGACGGCGAGAACGCCCAGCCCAAACAGATCTGCACCTTCTGCCTCAGCAACCAGAGAAAGTTGGTGAGCACGGGCCGTGGGGCTCCGAGGGGGCCTCCAATGCACCCCTCAGCCCACACCTGCCAGGCAGAGGAGGCGAGGCCACGCAGGCAGGGCTCCCCAGCAGGGCACAGGCAGGCACACCTGTAACGCAGGCCTGCCGGGGGCTGGGCCTTCTCCTTGGGCTCCTCCTCTCCCGGAGTCCCTAGGACACCCGGCTCCCAGTGGAGTGTGGAGTCCCTCCCAGGGAGCTGCATGAGGGGCAAGAGCTAGGGAAGGCCAGAGGGGGGCCTGCCCAGTGCGGGAGGCTGGGGAGCTGGACCAGGCCGCTGCAAGCTGCCCTATTCGGCAAGTTGAAAAGTGGAGTGAAAACAGCCGCGCTCAGAAGTAAGATGCTGCTTCAAGCCCACCCGCCCTGCCCCTGGGATCTTCACAGGCCCTGCAGCCCACCACCGGCCTAGGCCATCTTGGGCACCTGCTGTCCACCCCCTGCCTAGGCTGCACAGCAAGACACCAGGTCCTGCAGGGCTGCCCGAGACATGGACCATGGGACATGAAGGCAGAGGCTGGCAGGAGATGTGGGGGCCGGGGAGGTGAGGGCCCCTGCAGGAGACGCTGGCCAGCTGTGATTTACAGCTCCTGCTGTGCTTGGTGGCACCGGAAAAGCAGGGTGAGCAGGGAGAAAATACGGCACGGCTTTTCCCAATCCCCATTTCCTCTCCAGACAGCACGCGCGAGCTCCTGGGGCCTGAACATCTGGGAAATTTAATTTTACAATTTCGGCTGTGCAGCCGTGTGCTCCCCTCCCCAAAACGCTTGGGGGAAGCTGGGGAGAGCTGGGAAGGAGGTGCCTCAGCGCTGGCCACCTGAGATTGCACCCAGCAGGGAGGCCAGAGAGGCGCAGACTGGCGCTGGGCTCTGCCGGGCCCTGACACCCCTCCCTCCCCTCTGCAGAGCAAGGACCGCGACAGAAAGACAGCGATTCGCAGTTAGGAGGTGGCCGGCAGCAGCCAGGAGGCAGACGCTACTGGGGGAGGTGGACGCCCTGGGGGACCACAGACAGCCCCACCTTGGACCTGAGCTGGGCAAGGTCCGCCGTGAGCACGCCCCCAAGGCCAGCCCTGCCCTGGCTGCGAGCGGGGCCGAAGGACAGACGGACGTACAGACAGGTGCCGGCAGCGGGACTCTGCGCTGGCCCCAGCACCTGCCTGGGCCCACTGGAACTTTCTGCGCTGGCTTCGGGCCTGGGTTTTCTTCTGGCCACTGTGTGTGGGCATCTTGTGTTTTTGATATGATAATATAAAGTCTGAAAATTTTTGTATAATTAAAAACAAAACAGTATCTTCCAAATATGGAGACCAACTATCCTCTTGAAAGTTTCGGAATGCACCCCCAGCCCGAGCCTCCATTCCCACCCCTGGTGGTCCCATCCTCCTTGGGCCAAGCATCCCCAGCTCCCTCGGAAGCCCTCCCTTTCCAGGGTTCAGGGCCATCCTTCCCTGGGCTGAGGCGGTGAGGACAGGCTTAGCTGACCCACAGAGGCCTCTGTTGGAAAGCTGTGGGGTGGGGAACGAGGGAGCCATGCCGGGGGAGAGGGTGGGGGAGGGCGAGGAAGGACAGAGCCCCTGCCACAAGGCAGGGGCGGGGGCAGCAGCAGGGCAGGGGTGCCCCACTCTGGGGCCTGCCAGGCACCCAGGGGACAGGAGAGTGAGGAGGGTGCTACATTTGGCCTCGAACTGCCAAGGAGTGGAGCAAGCTGTGCTGCCCGGCAGAAGGGGTGGGCGCCCTGCCTCCACGAGCCTGGACTGGAGGGACGGACATCTTCTCCGTCTGCACCGGGCCCACTTGGACCCTGGAAGCACTGCCCACTTGGGAAGGAGGACCCCCTGGCCACCGTCCTCCCGCCACCGGGCGCCACCCAGCCCCCTGAAGACCCCGCCCACCACAGGAGGTGGGTTTAGCCCCCACAGCGGTCTGCACACAGCTGGCCGGTCATTACAACCCTGCAGGTGACAATTACCATTTAGTGGTGTGAGCTCAGCGGGCACAGAGAGAAGAAAGGCGGGCAGTGCTCCCCCCAACCCTGCCAGGCCACAGCCTGACTTCCGGCTGGGTGGACAATGGCTGACAGTGCCAGATGCGGGCGTCAGGGCAGCGGCCGGCCCCAGTTCCCTCCTCAGCACAGGCACGGGTGTGCCCCTGGAGGGGAGACCAGGTGCTGTGGCCCACGTGGGCATCGATGCAGGGCTGGGCCAGGACTGCCCCTCCTCTGCAAAGACAGGCTCCAGGGAACCGCGGAGCAGGAAGCAGTGGTGTAATTTTGGAGGAAATTCTCAAAGCCAGAGCCATTAAGGGCTAGAGGGGGGCTGTGTCCAATCTGATAGAAATATAACAGGATAAAAAGTCACAACGGCAGGTTTCGTTCAGAGAGAAACCCAACCCCAAATTTCCTTTCCCTAATCCTGCAGGAGCCCACAGCTGGCCAGAGGGAGGGGAGGAGAGGACAAGCTCAGTCACTGCAGAAGCCCCCCGCCCGCCGGGAAGCCAGGCCCCAGGGGACATGGGGGTGCAGCTAGGGGCTGAGGCACCCCCTCTCTCCCCTTCTCGGGTGCTTTCCTCACACCCCCGCCCACCACCCTCCCAGGCGCTAAGGCGCCGGTGAGTGAGGAATGGGGTGGACCCAGGAGCAAGGCCAGGCCGGGCACTCTGCACAGCACCCAAAGGCCCACGACCCCTATGCTGGCCCTTCCTCCATGGGCACTGGGTGTAGCTCTGTAGGGAGGGTCTGTGACCCACCTGCCCTTCACCTCTAGGCCTCCCATTTCCAGACCTGGGCCTGGTGGGGGTTGCAAACCTCCACATGAACCCCCACCTCAGTGGCCAGTCAGCGTCGTGGACAAATCTGAGGAGCGGGCACTTGGAAGATACTGAGTCCCCAGGGCAGGGACACCAGGGGCTGCCGGCCTGAGCAGGCAGGTGCGGGGCCTCGGCGGCCGGCACCAACGGGCACCCCATGGCCAGAGCCCAGTGCTGGAGGGGATGCCAGCATCGAGCTCAGAGCGGGAACGCCGGAGGACAGACGGGGGCAGGTGGGAAGGTACCGGCCGAGCTGGGGGGTCTGGGCAGGTCAAGAGGGACTGCAAGGGAAAGGGAGGTCAGAGCCCCCAGGATTGGGGCTAGAATTTGGGGTGTCTAATGAGGCCAGAAGAAAGGGCATTGACCCAGAGTACTCGGAGCTGAAAGGATCCCCAGGGCCCCGCTGGTTGGGGTGCAGCACTCACAGCCAAGCCCTCCGCTGCAGGCCTGACTCCGACCGCGGCTGCAGCTTGGCCAGCCTCAGGCCTGGGCAGCCAGCCCAGCCGCTCCCTGAGCTGCACCGGTAGCAGCGGCCGAGGGCCTGGCCCGCCAGCCAGCAAGAGGGGAGGGGTGGGGGAGGAACACTCTGTCACCCTCCACTGCTCCAGAAATTCAAACCAGACCGGGGGTGGCGTGGGCTGACCCGCAGGCCTGCGGCGGCCCACCCGAATCCCCTCTCGACTCACAGCCGCCGGGCAGAGGAGTGGCAGGTGCTCCCTGCCCACCACAGCCCCTGGCTCCCTTCCCGGAGTGCTGGCCTCACCTCCACAGAGACCCAGAGCTCCCTCTGCCTGTGCCCCACAGAGGCAGCTGGGACGGAAGGGGGCCCAGCCTGCACCCCGGGCCAGCAGCCGCCCCTGTGAGCCGAGCTGGGCTGGAAACGCTCTGCTGGGCCTCAGCTGTCAGCTCCTGTCCCCAGCCTGGGGAACGAGCTGCTGGCGGCACACATGATTCATCACCGGCCGCCCGCGCCCACCGCCAGCCGCCCCGCCCTGCACAGCACCTGCGGGCGCCAGGAAACACATGTGACCCCTCCGGGTCAGGCCCCGCACGAGACCCGGGCCAGCCGGGGGCACACACACAGACCCAGCGTCAGTGCTCTCCTGGGGGCCGCCCAGCCCCAAGGACAGGCCCCCCAGCCCAGACTGCACCGGACACAGGCCACAACTGGCTGATGTGTCGGCTGGGATTTTTCCGCTCTCGATGAGCCCCCTTCCCTCCCCCTCCCCAAAGTGGCTGCAGCTGTCAGGACCACAGATTGGAACTGCAGGTATGGGGCTGGCCCGCTGCCCGCCTCCTCCCGTGTCTGTCTGCGAGAGAGGAAGCCGGCCCACCTCTGGAATCCTTCACTCTCTCCTCGTTCCGCCTCTCCCACCTGTCCCCCGGGAGCGTGGGGTCAGCCGCCCTCGCTCCGTCTCTCTCTTCCCCAGCCCCTCTCCGATTACAATGCGGGTAGTGTTCAGCGTTCTCGCCGCTCCCCTGCACGCAACGCCCGCCTGTCTCGGAGTGCCACACAGCCTTCCTGTGCGACGTGAGGCCTCCTCCTCCTCCTCCTCCTCCACCTCCTTTTCCTCCTCTTCCTCAGGGCTTTATCTGTCAAAGGACTCAGGGCAAGGCCAGGCAGGAGGCTCACCTGCTGCATCTCGCCCACTGAAGGTTCCCGCGGGTTGCTGGGTCCCGGAGCCCAGGCCAGAGGCTCCGGAGAAAGAAAGCCAGGTCCTGCTTGGCCTCCTCCCCGAAGTCCAAACCAGTTGAGCGGACCCCAGCCCAAGGTGGGGGCCCAGGCAGGAGGAGCCACCAGCCACGCCCTCACCTCCAGCCCGGCTCGTCTATGCGGCTGCCCTTCCAGAGGCTATGTGCCCACAGCTCAGCCTCCTCCCTGCAACCCCACAGCTGGGAGGGCGGCACGTCCGCCCCTTGGGGTCTGCAGGCTGGAGAGAGGGCACTACTGGCCCAGAGGTTCCTGTAGACCCCGGCCTGCCTCAGTCTCTGGTGGGGCTGGCCCAGGGACAACGGCTGTTCCCTGCAGAGCACCCCAATGCCTGGCGGCTCATAAGCAGGGCCCCCCAGAAACTCCTGCAGGATGCTGGGCGTGGGGCATGGGCTTGGGGCACGGCACCCCACACCTAGTGCCCACCCTTCCTCAGCCTGCTGAGCCCCACGACTCAGTGCAGCTTCTAGGTGGGGTGGGGACAGGGCTCCAGAACCCCACACCCGATCAGCCCCCAACTTCAGACACCTCCAAAATCTCAACACAGACACCTTCCCCTCAGTCCCAAGCCACACACACGCACACACCTGTGACTCCTATCCCCGGCGGAACCACCCTGGCCTTGGGACACACACCCAGACCCAGCCCTCTGCAGCCGGCCTCCCCAGAAGGCCCAGAGCCTGCAGCCCCCAGCACCCACCCGACAAGCCTTGCCCTCCAACAGCTTCCCCAGCTCAGCTTCACAGGCTGCTCTGCCAGCCCCAGGACAAAGCCTCTGCTCAAGAGCCCCATGGAGCCCCCCAACCCACCCACCCGGGTTCCTGCTGCCAAGGAGCCTGGCCTTGAGTAGACGCCGCAGGCCAGGGCCCCCACCACCTTGCAGCACACAAGCAGGAGGCCAAGGCTCTGAAGAGGCCACGCCCACCTGCCAGCCACTGCCCGGCCCGGCTTCATCTGAGAGTCCAGGGTGCCCCCGTGAGGGCCCTGGCTTCCCCTGCCCCTCCTCACTGAGCCCAGGGGACTCTCCCAAACAGGAAAACAGTGCGGCAGGCCAGGCCTAGGAGGGCCTCTCTGGCCAAGGGGCAGCAGTCACGCCACACACACCCACCCACAGCCGGGCCAGCAGGGCGCGCCCGTGCCCCTCCTCAGTGGGAAGGGACCAGACCCGAGGGCCAGCCCCAGCCCAGCCAGCAGCCCCCTCAGAGGGAGGCGTACAGGCGGCCTCGGGGGTGGATGACCGCCAGGGAGATCAGGGCGGTCTGCAGGCCCAGGCGCCCTCCACAAGCAGCATGAGGAGGGCCGTTTGCTTGCCGGGAAACCTGAGCCGAGGCCGCGCTGCCAGCAGCGACGCAAGCCTGAGTGTGCGCGGGGCCAGGAAGAGGGGGCGGGGGCGGCCCGGAGGAGTGGGAGGCCGCCAGCGCTGAAGGCAGCTGCCGGTTCAGTAGCTGGGAGAGGCCATTAACGGCACTTGGCGCGAGAGCAGAGGGGACCACGGGCTCTGGATGCAGGCAGGCCAGGCCGCATCCCTGCGAGAACCCGACTCAGACCAGGCAGGGTCAGGGGCACCGGGGAGCCGCCAGGGCTGCACCCCAGCCCCAGCCTCCAGAGCCCCAGGTGGCCTTGCAAGGGATGGCCCCAGCCCAGTACCCCGGGGCACAGGAAAGGGACACCAGAGGGCGGCTCCTCCGGCCAGAGTTCACGGCCACCCTGACCCCTGGCCTGCCGCACTTTCCTGACAAACACGGCCGCAGGCTGCTGGGCAGGCAGGGGAGGATGGGTGGCTGCATCCTCCGCCTGACAGCTGCCCAGCCTCAGTTTCTCCCACACGATCAAATCAAATCGGAGTGGCTGCTTCTGCAAAGGCTGAGCAGCCCCCTCGCCCCGCCCCTCCACCCCGGCCCACCTCCCCGGGGGTCCCAGCGGCTGGATGAGATCACGTCTGTGAAGCTCCAGGCGCAGTGGGAGAGGGGTGAGGTGGCCATGCGGGGGCGGGGCAGCCTGAGGCTCAGTCGGCTCCTGGGGGCCCCCCACCGCCGGGCGGCAGGACCCCAGCCAGGCCCAGCGCCTCCTCCAGGGGCTCCGCCCGCCTCCCTCCGCCTGCTGGCTGCTGCCTGCACATCTGGGGGAAGGGAACAAGGAGCCGTGAGGGGCTGTTCAGGTCTTTGAAAGTCAGCGTCCGGCAGGTGGTCCCTGATGCGGTGACAGGCCCAGACGCCCCAGTGTCATCCCGGTCCAGGCCTGGGTCCAGACCCAGGAAGGGCAGGGAAGTGGCCAAGGAGAAGGGGAGCCAAGCGGGCAGGGGGTGCTGAGGAGGAACCTCCCACCAGCAGGAGCTCAGCCCGGCCTTCTCAGCACCGTAGCCACCGCCACCCTCGATCCCCAGCCGAGATGGCCACTTGCAGGATCCACACCCCAGCAGCACCCTCCCTGCCCTGCTGCCAGCCCCGGAGGGCCCTGGCAGTGAGGTCGGCCCAGGGACCGTTCCCAGCCAGCTCTGCCCAGTGCCAAGGAAGACCAGAGTCATGGTGCCATGGCCACCTCCAAGGACACGGGGCTGCCCAACAGGCCCTGCTCTCTTCACCCCACTGCCTCGTCGGAGCGCTGCAGGCTCAGCATCTCCTACCTCCCAAGCCTCTTCCCTTCCCACCGTGGCCCCACATCACTCCCCTAGGGCCACCCCACTCTGCTCCAAGGGAATGGAGGCTCAGGCAGATTCGGACTTCTCTGGAAGGGAGGTATCTGTACTGGCCTGGCCTGGCTCCTGAAAGCTGAGCTCTGCCGCCCCCTCGAGCCGCTGGCCGGCTGTGCTGGCAGGAGCGCCAGCGGCATCCCGGCTCCCTCGCTGTCACTCAGACCAGCATATGGGATAGTCATCACCGGAGGAAGCGGCCCCCACAGCCCTGGCCGGCTTCCTCCCGGCACAGCAGGGGGCTGCCCACCCGGCAGGCAGCAGTGGCACTGCACAGGCCACGGCAAGGCACCCCCGGGCAGCAGGGGCTGCAGGCCCTGCTGAGGCCCCTCCCCCAGCCTCCGCACTCCATTTACAATCATCATCGATTCCTCCAAATACCAAATATAAAAAAGTAGCCGACAGGATGTGGCTGCCGACAGCCAGAGCCCCTGGGAGGGGGAGGGGAGACAGGCAGGGAGCACACGGCGTGGCCCCCCCTCTCTGAGTGAGCCCGCTGCTCCGGCCAGGAAACCAATTTATTTTGTTTTGTCTCTGTTCTCTGAATGCGCAGCAGAGACCGGATCGGGCGGGCAGCCAAGACTCCTGCAGGCACGGCCAGGAGAGCCGAAGGATGGGGGAGGAACCTGGGTGGGGGGACGCGTGTCTCCCCAAGGTCCCCGGGGACAGCCCCTGACAGGCAGGCAGGAAGAGCTCCTTCGGGAAGACCCCCTCCAGGAAGACCTTACGCCAAAGCCTCCTCCATTCCCTGCAGCCCCCCCAGGGCCCGGAGGGGGCTCCACCTCACACCCAGGCGCTCCACTGGGACCACAGCGCTGCCTGGGGTCAGGCCGCACTGAGGAGGGTACCGGCGGGCAACGCCTCTGACCCCAGAGCTTCTCAGAGCATCCAGCCCCTCCCAAATGAGGGCAGCACCCACGAAGCCAAGTCTGCTCCTGGACACAGCCCGTCTCAGCCTCTCCACGCCGGCGGAGCCAGCCCAGCAGCAAACTCCTAACAAGAAACAGCCAGCCTCCTGCCCCACCTGAGAGGGGTTTCTGGGACTCAGAGGCCCGAAGGCAACAGTCCCAGCCCATGTCAGCCACCACGGGGGGTGGGGGGAACTCCAGGGGAAGGGAAGGGCCACCGCTGCCCAGAACACCCAGAGGTGGCCCAGCCTTGTCCTGCCAGAGGCCAACCTGTGGCCCACCCCACAGGAGGCACAACCGGGACGCCACCCATGCCCATCGCCCCCACCCAGACCATGCATGCTGCCCCCAGGGAGCTCAGAGCCACCCTGCAGATGCCACAGGAGCCCCGGGGCCTGTCCACAGGCCAGGACCGACGTGGGGCACAGAGCCACACCCAGCTCCTTCCCCTTCGCAGGTGATGATGACACACAAACACTACGGTCACCTGTTCCAGACCCCGAAATTGCTCTTCCAGACAGGGAGCAGGACCCCGAGCCAGGACGCCCACTCAGGCCTCAGCAGTCACTGCCGCCAAGGCGGCTCTGCCCCTGCCAAGGCGGCCCACCTGCAGGCAGGGCCCACACCTGCTGGGCTATGATGGAAGCTGCCCCACCCTGCCAGTGGGAAAGAAGCCCCAGCCCACCTCCTCATCAGAGCTGTCCTCGGCATACTCATCCGCAGTTGGGACACTCGCCATCTTCGTCCTGGGGCAAGCGGTGTCAGCCTGCAGAGAGACAGGGGGAGTGGTTACCTCAGGGAATAGATGCCCTTTGACCTTGGGGAGACCCCAGACCCAGGCACCCCACCACCCCCAAGTCTCTGAGCAGCTCCAGCCTGGCCCAGGCCGCAGCACAAGGCCAAGGACATCCAGCTCAAAGGGAGCCTCTGGGGGCTGTGGCTGGCACCTGGCACCATAGGTCCTGCCCACAGCCCTGTCCTCTGCAAGGCTGGGCTGCAGCCTCCCCGGACCTCTGTCCCTGGGCCGACACAAGTGTCAGGCTGGACACAGGGCCACTGGGGCAGTTAAGAGCAAAGTCCCCAGCCGAGAACTAAGACCCCTCCCCCGCCCACCACCAACCACCCCATACACCCATCCATGTCAAAGCTGCAGGATTCCTCCCAAAGGCCCCACCCGGGACTCCTGCCAAGCCCCGCCTGGGACCAGGGGCAACATGGTGGGGGTAGGAGCAGACGCAGGCATCACAACGGCATCACCAGGTGCAATGCTTTTGAAGGGGTCGGGGCACACACTGTCCCGGGGGCCACGTCCAGCCCGGTCCAGCCAGCAGAGGGCCCAGAGAGGCGCAGCCCCCAGCATTCTCCCACTCCCCATGTCCACCCCACCAGGTCACAGAGTGGGCGCCACTGAGAATTCACATCCCAACCTGGAAAACAGATTCTGCCCTCGACTGGGAGGTGAGGATGGCTCCAACCAGATGGGGTTTACTGGCGGAACCAGGACTGATGGGGAAAACAGGCCCACCTCCCACCCTTGGGGGCAGTAAAGTGCTCGGGCGCAGGAACCCCAGAGTGAGGGCGGGCGTGCCCCACCCCCGCCCCAAGCTCCTCTTCCCTCCTGCCCAGGCAGGAGCCAAAGGCCTGCGGAGCTGAGCTCCTCCTCTGCCTGTTTTTCCCTTCAATATAAAGAAGGATGGGAGACTAAGTTTTTTTCCAGGTCAGGAACAAGGAAGGATTCAGTTTCCACGTCTCCCACCACCGCTGACAGCGGCCTGGGGCACCCAGTGACACTGAGCTCTTGCCCCTGCCCAGGGCACACGAGCCCCCACAGCCAAGGCAGACACGCCAGCCCCGGCCCCAAGCCCCAGACCTGCACGAGGGCAGTTCCATACCCAGCTGCGCTCAGCTGCCCCCACCTGGCCTCTGCTCCGACTCCGCAGTAGCCCAGGCTGAAGCGCCCTGGGAGTCCCAGCCTCAGCTGCTCATGGGCAACTAGTCCCAGGGTTGTGGCAGGTGATGACAGACTTGTCACCCAGAGCTCTGTGCCCCCGGCCCCTGTGCTAGACATGGACAGGCCACAGCACAGGCAGGCCCTGGGCAAGGGACAGAGGTACCCTTCAGAGGTGCTGGGTTCCCAGGGGCACAGCACCCCATGGGACAGCTGCAGGGGACACTGAGTCCACCAGGGGGCGGCAGCACCCAGCCAGGCCCAGAGGTCCAGAGGTGCGGGCAGGGGTGGTGCGGGCAGGGGTGGTGTGGGCAGGGGCGTCCTCTGCTGGGAACTGCCTGACCTAGAAGGCCCCTTCAGATTTTGAAGACAGATGCTGTAGGGCACTGGAAATATATATATATATTTTTGTTTGTTTGTTTGGTTTGGTTTGGTTTTTGCCAAGGACAGTGGCTCACAGCTGTAATCCCTGCTCTGCCGGTGGCCAAGGCGGGTGGCCGAGGCGGGTGGATCACCTGAGGTCGGGAGTTCGAGACCAACCTGACCAACATGGAGAAACCCCAACTCTACTAAAAATACAAAATTAGCCAGGCGTGGTGGCATGTGCCTGTAGTCCCAGCTACTCGGGAGGCTGAGGCAGGAGAACTGCTTGAACCTGGGAGGCAGAGGTTGCAGTGAGCTGAGATTGAGCCACTGCACTCCAGCCTGGGCAACAAGAGCAAAACTTCGTCTCAAAAAAAAATTAAATTTAAAAATCAGAAGAAAAGGCCACTAAAATCCTAGCGAGGCCGGGCACAGTGGCTCACGCCTGTAATCCCAACACTTTGGGGAGGCCGAGGTGGGCAGATCGAAGTCAAGAGATTGAGACCATCCTGGCTAACAAGGTAAAACTCTCTCTCTACTAAAAATACAAAAAAATGAATTTGCCGAGTATGGCAGTGGGCCCTTGTAATCCCAGCTACTCCGGAGGCTGAAGCAGGAGAATCACTTGAACCCAGGAGGCAGAGGCTGCAGTGAGCCAAGATTGTGCCATTGCACTCCAGCCTGGGCGACAGTGCAAGATTCCGTTTCAAAGAAAAAAAAACCTCTAACGACACAGACAACAGAACACAGACCCACACCACACTCCAGACTCCTGGGGACAGGACCCCTCCCGTGATGACCATGCCTGGAGTCTGCCCAGATCCTCCAGGACCCAGCACCACCTGCAGGGGCCCCAGCACGGCCTGAGGACCTCCGCCGCCAGTGGGGGTCATGAGAGAAGGGTCCACAGGCAGGGATCCCTGAGGAGGGGCCGGGCCTGATGGAGCCCAAGAGTCATGTGAAGATGAAGGAAGAGTCGAGAGAGAGGGCGGGTGAGCGCCACTGGGCAGCGGCAGGTGGGACTGAAGGACCGACGGGTGGGCAGGGAGCCTCTGAAGCCCAGGGAAGGCAGCTGCAGTCCCTGAACCCTATGTGGCCTCTGCCTAGCCCCAGGGCTAGAATGTCACCATGAGGACCAAAGGGAGAAACCCAGGGCGGGCTCAGCCAGCCAGAAACGGCGTCCAAGCACATGGCCAGCCAGGCCACGCCCCACTGCCACCAACCAGGCACGTGACAAAGGCTTTGCCCTCGCCTCCCGGGGTTGGCAGGAAGGAAACTCTGCCCCCAAGGCTACCTTCCCTATGGGGTCTGCATCAGGGCTGCCCACTGGAGGGTTCTTCTGGAGAGGGACAATACTAGGGAAGCAATCCCACCTTGCCCAGAGCCCAGAGCCAGAGTGTCACTGGTGGGGCGCCAAGGAGGCCAAGAGAACCCAGTGCTGCACCACAGGTCCCACTCCTGGCACCTCGGCGTCGCCAAGCCTCCCCGAGGCCCTGCTCACATGAGCTGCAGGGTGCCCAGCAGAGAGACGGGCTGGCATCTGTGCGGATGGCTCATCTGACAGCAGTGACTCATAGACCAGCACCTAGGAAACCCACATTTTGTTTTAAAGAAAGCACATCAGCAGGGACTGAAAAGTCCAGGGAAAATACAAGCCGAAAAATATCACTTTTTTCTCAGGGAAAAGGAAGGTAACTCGGAGGAGCCCAGGAATGGCAGGGTCATTCCCAGGGATGAAGGCCAACCCTGCATGAGCCACTGGCCATGTGTGCCACCACCACAGACCCCATGACCACCATGGCCACGACCACCAGACCCCACGCCCACGACCGTTAAGACCCCCACGACCACCACAGGCCAAGCACACCATGGGTCTCAAGACCACCACTGGCCCGGTGCCCAGCCACCTCAGGACCACCACAGACCAGAGACCACTGTACAGCATTGTGACTTGGTGCCCCACTGCACACAGCTGGGCAGAGAGAAGCCCGAGGACCCCAGTCTGCCGGGCCTGGTTTATATGAGACCCTGGCAGTGGAACGAGTTTCTGAGGAGCCTTGGGGGAAGACTATTTGGCAAGGGTGAGGGTGACTGTGGCCATTTTAAAACACAGCCACAAATCTTTGATTTTCATCCCATCAAGAGGTGGAGTCTGTCCCCCCGCCCCAAATCTGGGTGGGCTTATGGCTGCTTCACCCACCCACGGGAGGCAGCCCACACTGACACCACGGGATTGTGGGCTGGGGTCCTGACAGCCGTGTAGCTCTGCCCGGCACAGGACACAGTGTCCTTGCAGCCCTGAACCCTGGGAGGGAGAACGGCTGAACAGGGGTGCCCTTCGTGAACATGGCCGTCAGGGACGGTCTGGATGCAGAAGAGGCCCAGCTGTGCTCACCTCAGATCCTCACCCAAGTCCCAGAGCACAGCATGTGAGCTGAGCATCACTCTTCCTCAAGTGGAATGTATCAGAACCCTCTGAGACTCCCCTACCCCTCAGCGCGACACTACACTAGGGGGGTACTGACCCTACTGTTTTCAGCCTGAACTCTGACCCCTCAAATCCAAATGCTATAAAATGTCTGTTTGATGCTGCAAAGTGCCAGCGCAGAGGGCAGAGCAGCTGCCTGACTCCCCCATGGGGGCCAAGAAACTCAGAGCAGGCGGTCTGTAAGAGAACCCAAAGCAAGGGCACGGGCAGAGGCAAAAGGGGGACTCGCCACCAGCCCTGGCCCCTGGTCCCATCCCCAGCTCTGTGGGCCACACCCAGACAAGTTCGCCCGAGGTGGGCTCCACTAACCAGTGGGTGAGAATCTAGGCAACCCCCTCCCAGACCCCACAGAGTGCAGCTCCAGACCACTCTCCACCAGACAGCAACAGCACCCAGACCCCAGAACCACAGCGACACGGCAGCCCGGGCCAGGTTTCCCAGGGCTGCAGCAACACACCCTGTGGCCTGCCATTCCCAGAGCTATGCAGAGACCCTGATGGGATCCCCTGCCCAACAGTCTGAACTCTCAGCACAGGCAGAACTCTCCTTAAATCACCCAGGAAGGCCAGGTGCAGTGGCTCACACCTGTCATCTTGGTACTTTGGGAGGCCAAGGTAGGCGTATCAGTTGAGGTCAGGAGATCGAGACCAGCCTGGCCAACATGGCAAAAGCCCATCTCTACAAAAATACAAAAACTTGGCTGGGCATGGTGGCACACGCCTGTAATCCCAGCAGGAGGCCGAGGCAGAAGAATCGCTTGAATCCAGGCGGTGGAGACTGCAGTGAGCCACGATCAGGCTATACCGCACTCCAGCCTGGATGACAGACACTCTCGTCTCAAAAAAAAATCTGGGAAATATCACTTAATACTAGGTCTTTTCTTGTTTGTTTTTCTTCTTTCGAGATGGAGTCTCACTCTGTCACCCAGGCTGGAGTGCAGCGGTGTGATTTCGACTCACTGCAACCTCCGCCTCCCAGGCTCAAGCGATTCACATGGGGTTTCACCATGTTGGCCAGGCTGGTGTCAAATTCCTCAAGTGATTTGCCCGCCTTGGCCTCCCAAAGTGCTGGGATTCCAGGTTTGGGTCACCATACCAACTTTTCTCACATTCTTGACTGTGGTAAGCAGATTAAACTGATAAAACAGAAACTTTTGCACAAAAGAATAAAAAGAAAAATTTCACAAAAATAGACAAAGCAGGCCGAACACGGCGGCTCACTCCCCCAGCACTTTGGGAGGCCCAGGCGAGTAGGCTGCCTGAGCTCAGGAATTTGGGACCAACCTGGGCAACAACAGTGAAACCCTTTCTCTACTAAAAAAACACAAAAAATTAGCCGGGCGCGGTGCCGCACGCCTGTAATCCAAGCTACCTGGGAGGCTGAGGCAAAAGAACTGCTCGTACCTGGGAGGCGGAGGTTGCAGTGAGCCAAGATCATGCCACTGCACTCCAGCCTGGTGACAGAGTGAGACTCTGTCTCAAAAAGAAAAAAAAAAAAAGCCAGTGTGGGGACTCATGCCTGTAATCCCAGCACTTTGGGAGGCGCAGGTGGGCGGGTCGGGAGTTCGAGACCAACCTGACCAATATAGAGAAACTCTCTCTACTAAAAATACAATAAATTAGTTGGGCGTGCTGGCACACACCTGCACTTCCAGCTACTTGGGAGGCTGAGGCAGGAGAATTGCTTGAACCACAGAAGCAGAGGTTGTGGTGAGTCGAGATCGTGCCACTGCACTCCGGCCTGAGCAACAACAGCAAAACTCTGTCTGGTGTTTTTTTTGGTTTTTTTTTTTTTGAGATTCTGGTATGTTGTGTCTTCGTTCTCATTGGTTTCGAAGAAAACTCTGTCTCAAAAAAAAAAAAAGGCAGGACTGCCAGGCCCAAGGCAGGGAGGCTGGAGATGGGGTAGGCTCCAGGGTGAAGCTGGCCCAGCAAGCCCAGGAAAGAGCAGTCACTGCAGCAGGGACGCAAGGGGTGGGGAAGGAACGCCAGCCCCAAACCACACACGCATACAAATAAACCCACCCGGCCCGAGCAAGCTACAAGCAACAGCTGCGGGCCCAACCACGGACAAGCCCAGATACCCCAGGGAGGGAAAGGGGAGGTACAGCACCCACCCCATCTTCCCAGGCCCCATCCCTGTCCTCATCCCCATCCACCGACCACCCCCCAGACACAGAGCACCCGCTTCCCTTTCACTCCTGAGCGCCTCATGCCAGCAGTCAGGGGAGGAGCTGGGACCGGCACAGGCCCTGCTCCCGAGTGCACGGACGATCCCACCACAGGGAAAAGACAGAAGGGCTTCCCGGACTGGGACCACAGGCGCACACCGCCACACCCAGTTCATTTTTTTTTAATTTTCAGTAAAAATGGGTCTCTCACTATATGACACAGGCTGGTTTTGAACTTCTGGGCTCCAGTGATCCACCTGCCTCAGCCTCCCAAAGTGCTGGGACTACAAGTTGAGCCACTGTGCCTGGCCTATGGCTCATTCCTTCTATTTTTCATTTTTTCAGTTAAGCCCAGCTGTGTGAGCCTCATCCTTAATAAAAGGAAAACACTACTCAACGAGGAGAAGATGAAGGAGCAACGCCATGAGGGGCACCGACGGTGGGAAAGCAGCTCGGGGGGCGGCCGCAGGAGCGCAGGGCATCACGGCCTCTCGCGAAGCACCTCACAATTAAGTGCACTGGTGGCTGGGCAAGGCGGCTCACCCTGTCATCCCAGCACTTTGGGAGGCTGAGGTGGGCAATCACCTGAGGTCAGGACTTCGAGACCAGCCTGGCCATCTCTACTAAAAACACAAACATTAGCTCTGGGCATGGTGACAGGTGCCCGTAGTCCCAGCTTCTCAGGAAGCTGAGACAGGAGAATCGCTTGAACCCAGGAGGCAGAGGTTGCAGTGAGCCGAGATCACCAAGATCACTGCACTCCAGCCTGGGTGTCAGAGCAAGACTCCATCTCAAAAAACAAACAAAACTAGCCAGGCGTGGTGGCGTGGGCCTGTAATTCCAGCGACTCAGGAGGCTGAGGCAGGAGAATCATCTGAACCCGGGAGGTGGAGGTTGCAGTGAGCCGAGATTGCGTCACTGTGCTCCAGCCTGGACAACAAAGCGAGACTCCGTCTCAATATACAAAAAACAAAAACAAAAGAAACAAAGAAAAACAACTAGCCAGGCACGGTGGCGGGCACCTGTAGTCCCAGCTACTTAGGGGCTGAGGTAGGAGAATCCCTTGAGCCCAGGAGGTTCAGGTTTTGGTGAACCGAGATCACACCACTGCACTGTGGCCTGAGTGACAGAGACCCTAACTTAAAAAGAAAAAAAGCATTTGCCCTTTGACCCAGAAATTTTCTTGGAGTTTATCCCAAGAACGGTGTGCACATGTGAGAAACAGCACAACACTGTTGTCACATGAACTGTAAGAGCAAAAGCCTGCCAACTGCCCACCCGCTGGAGCTGGTGAGACCAAGCCGCCAGTCACTCTGTGGGCACCACGCACTGTGCACACCAGAGCCACGGCCTCCTTCACAGAGCCATCCTGAGACAGCGCACGGCTGCCCTTTCTGTTAGGAAAAGTCTGTGCACGTACACAAACTTGGATGTGTCTAGAACACCCTGGAAAGAGACTTCAGCATTGCAAACAGTAGTTGCCTGGATGCAGGGACAGGAGCCAGGAGGGAAAGGTAGATTCGTTCCCTGGCACGCCCTTCAGGGGCACCTGAACATCCTCAAGGGTCCACAGTTCCACGTGCACCTTACGTGCACCTTTACCTGTTCAATAAATGCCATGGAATTCCGCACAGCCCTTAAAAAGAAAGCAGGGTTGGGCCAGGCGTGGCAGCTCACGCCAGTAATCCCAGCACTTTGGGAGGCTGAGGCAGGCGGATCACTAGGTCAACAGATCAAGACCATCCTGGCCAACATGGTGAAACCCTGTCTCCACTAAAAATACAAAAATTAGCCAGACGTGGTGGCGCATGCCTGTAGTCCCAGCTACTTGGGAAGCTGAGGCAGGAGAATCACTTGGACCCGGGAGGCGGAGGTTACAGTGAGCCGATAATCACGCCATTACACTCCAGCCTGGTGACAGAGCGAGACTCTATCTCGATAAAAAAAAAAAAAGAAAGTAGGGTTGTGACCATAGCAATGCTAAAGGCCTGAGAGCAGAAAGCCAGACGGAAGCCTGTTGCCATGCACCAAAGCCAGGTACACGCCCACCCTTGGTCCACCCAGACAGCAGGTCACCACAGGGGCCGCCAGCAGCTGACTCCCAGCAGTCACCCAGCTCCCCGCTGCAAGGCCCTCCCACTGTGGGGTACTCGGCATGGTACCCTTGACCTGTCTGGGTTGACCTGGGATACACACTTGGTATCACATTTACAGACGAGGCTCTCTGAAGGTGACCCATTGGCCACATCGCTGCCAGGATGGCAGACAAAAGCCCCAGCTCCCTCCCATGTCAGTCGTCCAGCCACCTTCGTCACAGCATCCCCTGGGCCAGGTATATCCACCAAGGGCTGAGTGGCCTGGGGAGTGAGGACCTTGCCTGGCCTGACTTCATGTGTCCCCGATGTGTCCATGACGAGACACACGCATGCTGCCCGACGCCCATCCCCTTCCCGCCACTGTTCCAGCGGGATGTGACTCTGCGGCTGGGTTGTCTTTCAGACGCATGAGGCAGAGGCCACAGGGACCATGTCTTGCCAACTAATGTGGAAGAAACAGTGACAGGAGGGAGTTGGGGGACACACAGGAGCACAGCAGAAGAGAAATTAGCAAAGAACTTACCAAGTAGCCCACCTAGGCCCATGAACTGTCTGCAAGACCACACGAGTGTCCGTGGCCAGGATCACAGACTCCTGAGTGTGCCTACCGCAGAGCAAGGACACCGAGCAGCAGTGCAGGAGAAGCTGCTGTGTCACTGTCGTGTGAATTCCCAGAACCAACGGGCACTGATTCTAGAAGCCGCTCAAAGGAAGGGTTCTTGGGTTGAGGACCCACAACCAGTGGCAGGAGCAACAGAGTCAGAATCCACCAGATGGCTGTGGCGGGCAAGGGAGGCCCAACCCCACGGACCCGCGACATGAGTGGCGTGTTGCAGTTAAGGGCATAAGGAGCCCTGCGCTGCCTTCAGGACAGAGAAACAGGCCTAACCTGAGGCCACCAACTGGCAGGACGGGGCCATCTTGGTGGCACCCTGGGAGGCCTTACGTGGTCACGCTCACGCAGGAAGCAGTGCGTGGGGCTGCAAATGGGAGAGGACTCCCTCTGCCACGAGGGCTGCAGACAGACGGAGGCAGGAGGCAGTGGCCTCAGCAGGCTAAGGTGCTTCGGTGGCTTCTGACAAGTGGGTGGGAAAAGGGGGGAAATGGGAGGGCTTCCCACTAAGGAGGTGAAAGCGCCCCCACCTCATCAATTCACTCTCCTGACCTGGAATAATTTAAACCCAGTAATGAGAATCACCCTTTAGAACTGAAAACACCCCAACAGGACCCAAGTGCCCCTCAGCAAAAGCACAGGACACGCAGGCAGACGCCTAAGCGCCACAGCAGGGAGGGCATGGGAAACTCTGAGGACCGCCCCCCTCCGCCCCCCTGCCCTCCTGCCATGTAGTCTCAGGCCCCGCTGGATGACGAAGCACAGAGACTGTGGTGCTTTAGAAACGCCCTGCATGGGGCAGCCAATCACATTGTCAGAGAGACCTGAGCAGGGCACCGAGCAGGCAAGCACATGCTCAGCAGTGCAGGGCACCTGGAGCTTTGGGCCAGGAGGCAAGCACCTTCCCCAGACCCCACAGGACACCTCTGGTACATTTCAGGTACTTGCATGTGTTTTGTTTTGTGTTTGTGAGACAGTCTCTCTCTGTCACCAGGCTGGAGTGCAGTGGCACAGTCTCGGCTCACTGCAGTCTCCACCTCCTGGGTTCAAGCGATTCTCTTGCCTCAGCCTCCCGAGTAGCTGGGATTATAGGCATATGCCACCATACCCAGCTAAATTTTGTATCTTTTTGTAGAGACAGGGTTTCACCATGTTGACCAGATGGTCTCAATCTCCTGACCTCATGATCTGCCTGTCTTGGCCTCCCAAAGTGCTGGGATTACAGGCGTGAGCCACCACGCCCAGCCTTGCATCCGTCATTATGTGAAAAAAATTTTTTTCCGTTTTTGAGACAGTCTCACTCCGTCGCCCAGGCTGGAGTGCAGTGGCACAATCTCAGCTAACTGTAACCTCCGCCTCCGGAGTTCAAATGATTCTCATGCCTCAGCCTCCTGAGTACCCGAGATTACAGGCCTGCACCACCACACCGGCAAATTTTTGCATTTTTGGTAGAGATGGGGTTTCACCACGTTAGCCAGGCTGGTCTCGAACTCCTGACCTCAGGTGATCTGCCCACTTTGGCCTCCCAAAGTGCTGGGATTACAGGCTTGAGCCACCGCGCCCAGCAGAAAGCATTTAATAGTAAGAAAATCATTATCATGTAAATCCTTAATTTTAAAAACAGACAGAAGACCCAGAAAGATGCACATCAGACCACTAACTATGCTCACCGTTAGGACTGAAGGCCCTGAGTAGGAGCTTCCTCCCTACTGAATGGTGCTGATGCCGTATCTAAATTATTTTTCAGGATATTATATCTTACAGATTTTTTTTTGAAACAGAGTCTTGCTCTGTCGCCCAGACTGGAGTACAGTGGTTCTATCACAGCGCACTGCAGCCTGGATTCCTGCGCTTAGGGGATCCTCCCACTTAGGTCTCTCGAGTTGCTAGGATTACAGGCATGAGCCACTGTGCCTGGCCTGGTATTGTGTAATTCTAAAAACTTAACAAGAAGAGGTAACATAGTTGGCCATGATCTTACAAACCATTGTCCACACGGCACATCATTTTCTCTCTGCGTATACTAGTGTTATAATTAAAACTTGAATTAAATGTGATTTTAAATCTTTTCTTCCCAGTAAACAAGCCAATCCAACACAACTAACACAGCGGAGCAAGCGTGGCTCCTTGGTCTCTATCGTGAGGCCTCTGCACTAGCCAAGGCCATAACTTCCAGGACACTGAAACGACTGGAAGAGCAAGTCCTTACAAACCGTTTCCAGAACGGCTTTCATTTTTTTTCTGAGATTGAGTTTCACTCCATCTGGGCTGGTGTGGTGGCTCACGCCTGTAATCCCAGCACTTCGGGACGCCAAGGCAGGTGGATCATCTGAGGTCAGCACTTCAAGACCAGCCTGGCCAACATGGCGAAACCACGTCTCTACTAAACATACAAAAAAAAATTAGCCGGGCATGGTGGCAGGTGCCTGTAGTCCCAGCTACTCGGGAGGCTGAGGCAGGAGAACTGTTTGAACCCAGGAGGTGGAGGTTGCAGTGAGCCGAGATCACTCTACTGCACTCCAGCCTGTGCGACAA
This sequence comes from Cacajao melanocephalus, assembly GCA_963573385.1. NCBI lineage: Eukaryota > Metazoa > Chordata > Mammalia > Primates > Pitheciidae > Cacajao > Cacajao melanocephalus. The sequence continues at coordinate 87,768 of CAUYLG010072368.1, read as the reverse complement.
AGCGAGACTCCGTCTCAAAAAAAAAAGAACAGAACAGAACAATGCTGTGTTTTAGTTAAATTATGCTTTTTTCATGTTGTTCTCAATAGGAGTTGGTGTACCCTCACCCACCATAGCTGCAACAGGTACGATGTCTAACCCTCTACCCATGGGCTGCTCAGGCCCCTGACGCCCTGTGGGGTCAGGCCTGGCTGGGGCCCCCATGCCATTTGCTTGAGCCCTGCCCACACTGCACAGCTCCCTCCTTGGCTTGGTCCTGCCACTAGATCCCAGGCAGTGGAATCCGCACCTTGTGGAAACCCAGCCTGTCACCAGGAGCGTCACCTGCACAGCATCTGAGGGGAAGGGCCTGGGCATGTGGATTCTCAAAGTTACCCAGAATGGCACACAACTGGGGATGGAACCAGCGTCCTAGAGTCCAAGTGTGCCCCAGGTGCAGCAAAGGATGGACACGGGCCGTGGGGTTCTGAGGGACAGTGGAGAAAGCAGTGCAGTGCAGCCTCAGAAAGCCCAAGGCCACCTGCATGTGGGGGAGAGCCCACAGCAGGGGATCCTCGTTCACCCACCTGCGCCTGCTCCTCAGTGGTCTTCTCCATCCCACCAGGGCCCTTGTCACTGCCGGCTCCATCCTTTCCCTTCTCATCGCCTTCATCATCATCCTCACTGCTGTCGCTGCCGGAATCTTCCAGACCTGAGAACACACTCTCCTCGCTGTCGGAGAGGCCAGAATCGCTGCCGGCACCGTGGCTGAGAGGAGAGGTGCAAAGGAGAGGGGGCTACAAGGAAACACTGAGTTGGTGACGACGCCCCTGCAGGCATGGGGCGCTGAACACTGCAGGGAGAGCTGCCTCACGCCCTCCAGGCACCGGCCAGCAGCTCTGTGTCGCGGCCTCCAGGACCACGCCCCTGCGGTCACCAACTTCCACCAAAACCATCCACCCAACTTGAACCTTCCTCATCTTCTACCTCCATTGACAAGACAGCCTCCTGCCTTTTGGCATCGGCATTTTAATTCCTAGCACCTCATAGGAAGGGGGCTTTTCAAGGACAATCTCCCCTTCTTGGAGCTCAGCTCTCATCACAAAACCAACACTGCTCTCTACCGCCCACTGCCACTCCAGAGGCCCTGTGGGGTCAGGTTGGGCCAGACTCCATTGGGTCCCTCACACAGCTTGCCTGAGTCCTCTCCACACCTCACCCTGGCATCCAAGGCCTCAGAGCCATGAGGTCACTAACTAGAAAAGGGGCTGGAGGCTGGGAGAGAATCAGAGTCCTCAAACAGAAGCCTCCTCAATTAACCAAACTGGGACCAACAGTTGACCAGTAAATTGAAAGGACTGGCTGACAAGTCATAGACTATGCAGACTCTAATTGTAACCACACATCAACCCACCCACTCCTCTCTCTGAGCAGGACCACAGCTGCCTCTGAGCAGAGCCCTGCTGACTGCGTGACCCCAGTACGCTCAGTGTTGGGCCCTTCACTGGCCTTAAAAAGTGGAACAAGAACTTAGAGTCTTAGGAAGCAGCTGAAGGCCGGGCACGGTGGCTCACACCTGTAATCCCAACACTTTGGGAGGCCAAGGTGAGTAGGTCACCTGAGGTCAGGAACTCAAGACCAGCCTGGCCAACCTGGTGGAAACTCCATCTCTACTAAAAATACAAAAATTAGCTGGTGGTGGCAGGCGCCTGTAATCCCAGCTACACAGGAGGCTGGGCCAAGATCGAGCCACTACACTTCAGCCTGGGCAACAGAGCAAGACTCTGTCTCAAAAAAAAAAAAAAAAGAAAAAGGAAGCAGCTGAATGCAAAATTCTAGATTTTACTGTTTTCCTAACAGTTTACAAGTCTCACTTAAGGAAGGAGCCGCATTTATTAGCTACTGCATACTGAGTTTTCACACAATGCCCCTCTCACAGAGTCATGATGTGTCTCCAGTATTCAGTTAGCGACACAATCAAAATAACCAGTGGAAATGGCATGCCTGATCTGGGACAAACACAACTGGCTCCTGAGGACCATTTAGCCCAAGGGTAGAAGTAGAACCTGGCTGGCCATTCAGTCGGGATGGGGAGCAGGATGAATTCGCTTCACAAAGCAATGGGGCAGTTTCAACAACCCAGCGCAGCTGAGGGGGCTGTGAGGGGCTGGCTGTCCATTCCCTCCACCCAGTTTTACGACCCCCACAATCAAGCCGGGGCTGAGCTGGCAGAGAACAACAGTGAGTTCTGATACAGCAAATGCAGCAGACGTGGGTTCTATTCAGGTTTTCTTATTCTCATGTCTAACTCATGAGCATAAAAACGAAATTAAGTAGCGTACAAGTAGGTTAAGCATTTACTGGGGGGCGCAAGCCGAGCCCTTTTATTGGCACGATGCACAAACGGAACGGCTGGAGAGGCTGCTGCAAGGGGGTGCCCCGTCGCCACTCCCCGCTCCCCCGTTTCTTTGCTTCCCGGACACCGTCCTTCACCCCGCAGTCCGCTCTGCCTAAGACGCCCCCCGGAGAGGAGCTGCGGCCACGCGCAAGGCCGACTTACGGGACACGGGGGCCCAGATGACAGCAGCAGCCGGGCCCGCCGGCCCCCGCCCGGCCACGTGCATGCCGGGTCCCGGTAGGGACGTGCCCCCCCGCCCCACATCCCCGCAGTCACCTCTGGCTCGGGCTCAGGCTCCAACTCGGGCTCCGACCGCCGCTTCCACGGCCGCACGCTCAGCACCGCCGCGCGCCCTGCGCTCCGCGAACCCGCCATGCCCAGCCGCGCGCCGGCCGCGAGCCCAACTGCCGCTTCCGGCAGCGATAGGGCCGCGTGCGCAGGAGAGCGCGCCCCGCCCAGCCTGGTCCCGATTGGCGGGCGACGGAGGCGGGACGAGCACGCGCAGGCTCCCGGAGGGGCCGGGGCGGGGTCGGGGCCTGCGTGCGCGCGCGCGCCGGGGGTGACGCCGGAGGGCGGTGGTGGTGGCGGCGGCGGCGGCGGCGGTGGCGCCGGGAGCGCGCCCGTTGCAAGATGGCGACGGCCATGCTGGGCCCCGGGGCTGTGTATGCGCAGCGGGCGGCACTGCGGCCTGGGCGGCTGGCGCGGCGACGGCGCTAGCCCGGCTCTCGGTCCTCCTTCGTGGCCGCTCCCTCCGCCTCTTCCCGCCTTTCCCGAGATGGATCTGCCCGTGGGCCCCGGCGCGGCTGGGCCCAGCAACGTCCCGGCCTTCCTGACCAAACTGTGGACCCTCGTGAGCGACCCGGACACTGACGCGCTCATATGCTGGAGCCCGGTAAGGGCAGCTCGCGGGCGTGGGGCCCGTGGGGACCGGGAGGAAGCAGGGCCGCGGCGGACGGCACGGGAGGGCCTCGGCGAGGGGACCGGAGGGCTGGGCCCAGCCGCACCTTGGCTTTCGCGCGGTGAGCCTGCCATGCCCCGCCGGAGAAGGGCGACGGGTCCCGAGCCTGCCCAGACCCAGAGCCTTAGGCTGGGAAAGTGGCTGCGAGACCCACTCCCGGTTCAATTCCTGCCCTGGCGAAGTTTCCTTGGGACGGGGAGAATGGGGTGTCCCACGCTTTGGGCTTCTGCTAACCGTTGGGCGGTTGCGGAAGTGTCCGCACTTAGGGCAAGCACCCGGCTTCGCCAGCGGACACTGTGCCCCAGGGGACATCGGCGTCCCCAGTGCATGGCCTACGGGGTGCTGGGTCGGCAACTATTCCGAAAAAGTCAGGACTTGGTACGTGAAGCGGAGGTCGTTGCTGTAGTGGAACAGGAAAGGCAGTGAAAACAGAAAGTAAGACGTCATGAAGCTTCAGGTTGATCTCAAGCCCGTTTCCAAATCCCAAATGTGGGTTTCCCAAGAGGAGTTTTTTTTTTTTTTCATTCCTTATGGGGCGTCTTTATTCGTGTGTCTGTCTTCAGTTGCCTGGCAGCAGGTTTGTTTACATGATCCGACCCTGCAAGACCGGACAGCTCCGGTTTGCAGAAGTAAATCAGTGATTGTCTGGAGTTGGAGATCAGAATCTGCTGTTCACATCCCGGCTGTGACGTCGTGTCCGGTGAGGGGCAGAGCCACAGCCCATGGCTGGCAAGTGATGGCCTGAAGAAAGGCCATATTGGCCGAGCAGGGTGGCTCCTGCCTGTAATCCCAGCACTTCAGGAGGCAGAGGTGGGTGGATCACTTGAGACCAGGAGTTCAAGACCAGCCTGGACAATATGGCGAATCCCCCACTCTACTAAAAATGCAAAAAATTAGCCAGGCATGGTAGCACTTTCCTGTGGTCCCAGCTACTTGGGAGGCTGAGGTAGGAGAATCCCTTGAACCTGGGAGGCAGAGGTTGCAGTGAGCTGAGATCCTGCCACTGCACTCCAGCCTGGGCAAGAGTGAGACCCTGTCTCAGACCAAAAAAAAAAAAAACAAAAAAAACAAAAAGAAAGCCACTGATCATTGGGAGCTTTTGGAGGGACCGTGACAGGTGGGGTGCCACCAAGCATGTGTGGCCTCCCAGGAGCTAAGACTCCAGAGTTCTTCAGGCTCTGCTGAGTGCCTCCTGTTTGCACAGTCTCCTTAACGCTGTTAGGAGTGAAGAAAAGTGAACTGAAGCTGCCCCAGCCAGAAGCCAGGTTTTCTGCTTCTCAGGTTTACTGAGGCTCTACTTTACCTACAGAGTGTTTGGGAGTAAAGAGAAGACTGGAAATCTTTGCTCTTGTTAGAAACACTTTGTGTGTGTCCTGCTGATGCCTCTGCGTCGGCTTCACATTCCCAAGTCCCAGTAAGGTAAGGTGCAGTGCACCTTCCTGCAGCCTGACTTCATTTCACCATCTCTTCATTCAGACCTTGGCATTCTTGCACAAAGGAAATGCTCCCATGTTTCTGTCTTCTTTTATCCTTCTTTCTTTTCTTTTTTTTTTTTCTTTTTGAGACAGAGTCTGGCTCTGTCGCCCAGGCTGGAGTGCAGTGGCACAATCTCAGCTCACTGCAACCTCCACCTCCCAGGTTCAAGCAGTTCTCCTGCCTCAGCCTCCTGAGTAGCTGGGATTACAGGTGCATGCCACCACTCCCGGCTAATTGTTGTATTTTTAATAGAGATGGGGTTTCACCACGTTGACCAGGCTGGTCTGGAACTCCTGACCTCAAGTGATCCACCCACCTTGGCCTCCCAAAGTGCTGGGATTACAGTGAGCCACTGCACCCAGCCCTTCTTTTTCTTATTCCCCTTAACTCTCAGAAGTACTCTCTAGCCCCTTGAGGGAGGGGCATCCGAGATTCTCTGGGATATTCTAAGCCTAATCCTACTAGCATGATCTATCCTGTCCTGTAATCTGCTTGCTGTTTCTGCTTAAAGATTATGAGGCGTGTGGGTTAGGTCCCAGTGTGCTGTTTTTGGGACCAAGGCATGTCCTGGGCAGGGCTTTTGAGCAAAGGAGGCAGATCTGATCAGGCCTGTGGCTAGCCTCCACTCCGCTCACGGGTGTACCACCTGTGGGGCTGATCTCCCTGGGGAGGGATGGGGCGCTGACTGGAATGTGAGTGTTGGTTCTACTGCTCAGTATGAAGTGGCCATGGTTGGTGTGGGACATAGCAGTGGGGGCTAGCATAGCAGTGAGGCAGAAACTGACTCAGAGTGGAAAGAAGCCCTTCTCCAGGCTGGGCAGGAGGCTGCAGAGCTCTCTGGCCCTGGCTGCCTATCTTGGAGAAAGGAGGTGATCGTCCCATCCTGTGGCTTTGACGGCACTCACACAAGCCCTGAGGACTCTTCATTGGCAGAGTCCCAGAAGGGGACCCTCCCATCAGTGTACTGGCCAGGCCCTGCCGGCTCTCAGAAGCCTTAGAAAGCCCTGGTGCTCACGCTCTCTGCTGCCTTCTCTGGGAGAGTCTCCTTCTGGCTCAGAGTCTTACCACCATTCTGCCAAGGAAAACCATCCCTGTGTGTCATAAGAAAAGGCAGAATTATAGGCATGGTGACTAACTTTCAAGGCTGAATTACTTGGGGGAGACAGAGGCCCAAAAACTGGCCAGTGACTTCACTGCGCCTGGCCAGGAATGGGACTGGGTCTGGACAGCCATTGCACTTCCCCTCCCTGGCCTGAGATCTGGACTCCGCTGCAGCCACTGGAGGCAGAACGCTGGCTCACTGCCCAGGAGAGCTCGTTTGGTGGGGGCTGTGGTAGCTGCCCTATCCCTGTGGTGTTTGATTTCCCACCCCCTAGACCCTCATTCCCATGTGTACCCACCCACACAGGCAAGGGCCTAGAGGGGACCCAGCAAGTCATGGAGGACAGCATAGCCCTGCCTGCCCTGGAGAGGAATTGTGTCATCCACAAAGTTACGATCACAGGGGGATCCACACAAGAGCATAGGCATGGACGTGGGTGGTCCTCCCTCAGCCAGCTTCTCAACAGCTTATCCCAAAGGTGCACCTGGATCCAGTACCACTGAGACCTAAAGACATGGGGGGTGTGGGTGCTGAATACCTGGACTAACAGGCAGCTCCATAGGCAGAGCTTGAGACCTGGGACCCGGACCCTCCCTGCCCCATGCCCTGGTGCCAGCTCTCAGCCCACCTTCCTCCTCTGCATGCAGCAGCTCCTCTGTCCACCAGTGGAGGCTCTTACAGGGCCTTGCTGGGCTGCAGCTGACTCAGGAGGGCGGCAGCCTCTTCAGAGAATTTGACAGCATGGAGACCCAAACAGAAGCAGAAAGTGAAGGCCCAGAACTCGGCTCATCATCATCTCAGTTTCTTACAAGCTATGGTTTTGTCCCACCTTTATTAACAAGATTGAAAGGAAGTATGAAAAGTACTTCTTAGATGGAGAGATTACAGATATTTTTTAAAGTACTTTTTAAAAAAGTGAACATATATTTCATAAATGAGAGTAGGAAATATTTTCAGACCTGATCCATGTTCTAAAAAGAGACTGGCCTAGCCCCACTTCCCCCTGCCCTACAGGGCTAACTGTGCCTGCCCTAGGCAGCCGTGGACTCCAGGCTGTGGCCTGGCTGTGGTGTCCCAGCCCCAGGAGCCACCCAACTGGCTAAGGAGCCTAAGAACAAGGCACAGCCACATGACCTGTGCCAGGCAAATGCTGGGATGTTGGTCATGAGTGCAGGTCAGGATGAACGCTAGTAGACCCAGGCCTCAGGATCAAAGTGAGACCAGAGGGGCACCTGGGTGCAAAATTTAAGGAAGCACTCTTTATTTTATTATTATTTTTTAGACAAGGTCTCTGTTGCCCAGGCTGGCGTGCAGGGCTATATTTGCAGCTCACTGCATCCTCTGCCTCCCGGGCTCAAGCGATCCAGTCACCTCAGCTGAGTCATTGGGACTACAGGCTCACACCACCACACCTGGCCTTTTTTTTTTTTTTTTTTTTAAGGTTGTAGTAGAGACAGGGTCTCCCCATATTGCCCAACTCAAGCTGCCCTCCCACCTCAGCCTCACAAGGTGCTGGGATTACAGGCTTGAGCCACTGCGCCTGGCCTGGAGGCATTCCTTTTTAAGACTCACCTGCATTTGGATGGCCCTGAGAGGGAGGGCCTCTTTAGATGTGGGCTCCTGGACACCTGTCTGTCTTCACCTGGCTTCAGCCTCATGGATGCAGCTCTCTTCTCTTTGGCAGCAGGAAGGACTCTAGAAGAATGTGCTGAGACCCTGGGGGTCCCTCAGACTGAAAGAGTTGGAGGTCACCAAGGCCTTGGGCCTATCCCGTGAGGTGGGGTCCACTGAAAGCCAGCGGTCAGATGGCCACGGTGGAGGGGATGGGTCTCTGGGTGGACAGTTGGGAGCAGAGTGATCCCTGCAGTAAGGCAGGGGGCAAGGCTTCTACTTGTGAACACATGAGGGTTTACAGAAGCAGAGCTGACCTGGCGACACCCAGTCACTCAGACCCTGGCCCCAGATTGTGTCCAGAGCTCCCAGAGCAGGCAGGGTCACTCCTGCTTCCCTGGTTCTGAGAGCTGCCAGGACCCAGCAGGCCCACCAGCCCCGCCCTTGAAGATCGGCGTTTGGCCCAAGATGCTGGAGGCCCCACAGCAGCAGCTGTGAGGAGCACCACAGGGTCTGGAGGCCCCGATGTATTCCTGGACCAGAGTGCCTCCAGGTATGGCCATGAGAAGGCACACAGCTATCCTTGCACAGCCTCTGTGCAAAACACGAGGTGAAGCCACGATGGTCTTTGTCCTGTTCTGTCCGTAGCCATTCATGTAGATGGCACAATGTCCACTTTCTAGATAAGAAAACTGAGGCTCATGATGTGAAGAAGCTTAACTAAGTAAGCGCTGGAACATGGTGAAACAAACTCCAGAGTCTGTGCTCCCTCCCAGAGGGGTCCGGCTGCCACTCACCACCAGGCATCACACCTTTCCCAAGCAGGGCAGCAAGAGCCTGGCCCAAACTTGACTCCTTAAAACAACAAACATTTGGCCAGGCACGGTGGCTCACGCCTGTAATCCCAGCACTTTAGAGGCTGAGGAGGATCACCTGAGGTTAGGAGTCAAGACCAGCCTAGCCAACGTAGTAAAACTCTGTCTCTACTAAAATACAAAAATTAGCTGGGCATGGTGGCATGCACCTGTAGTCCCAGCTACTTGGGAGGCTGAGGCAGAAGAATCACTTAAACCTGGGAGGCAGAGGTTACAGTGAGCCGGGATCCTGCCACTACACCAGGACTCCATCTCAAAAAAAAAAAAAAAGAAAAATGGGTAAGTTAAAGGCCTAAATAAATGGAGAGAAATAGTATGGTCATGGAACAGAAGACTTAGTGTTATTAAAAGGAGAACAAAATTAGAAGAGTCACACTGTCTGATCTCAAGACTCACTATAAAGCTCTAATAATCAAGACTGAATGATATTAGCATAAATATAAACATGTAAACAAACGGAGCAGACTGTATGTTTCAGAAATAGATTCACCCATCCAAGGCTGGTTGATCTTGACAAAGGTGCCACCAGTTCAATGGAGAAATAATAATCTGTTCAACAAACAGTGCTGGGAAAATGGGACGTCCATAAACAAACATGAGCCTTGTCCTTTACCTCACACCATATACAAAACTAACTGAGAATGGATTGGAGATTAAATATGTGCTAAGACAACAAAACTTCTCGAGAAAAAAACCCTTTTAATCTTGAGTTAGGACACAAAATCACAAAATAGGAAAAAATTGATAAAGTCTAATTCATCAAAGTTAAAAATATCTCCTCTTCAAAATACACCATTAAGAAATTAAGAAGCAAACCATACACTATATTCGCAAAGCATCTATCTGGTACCCAGAATATATATATATTTTTATTTTTATTTTTATTTTTTTTTTGCAACTCAGGAGGACAACCCATTAAAAAAAAAAAGACAAATGGCTGAGCATGGTGGCTGACACCTGTAATCCCGACACTTATGGAGGCCAAGGCGGGTAGATCGCTTCAGCTCAGGAATTTGTGACCAGCCTGGGAAACATAGGGAGATCCATCTTGACAAAAAAAAAAAAAAAAAAAAACTGAGTCCAGCATGGTGGTGTGCTCCTATAGTCCTAGCTACTAGGGAGGCTAAGGTGGGAGGATCTCTTGATCCCAGGAGGTAGAGGCTGAAGTAAGGCGAGATTGCACCACTGCACTCCAGCCTGGGTGACAAAGCAAGACTCTGTCTCAAAAAAATGTCTATTGAAAAAGGCAAAAGCCTTGAACAGATAAATGAAAAGAAGATAGATAAATAGCAAATAAGCACTTGAACAGATGCTCAGTATCATTAGTTGTCAGAGAAATGCTCACAAAAACCTCAGTGACGGCTGCTAGGATGGCCAGCGACACCAGGTGCTGAGGAGAGCGTGGAGCCACTGGAACTCACTCACGCTGCTGAGAACACAAACGGTGCATCGCTTTGGAAAGCAGCTTGTGAAGTTGAGCATCTACCACATGGCCAGCAGGTTGTTGTACTGTTCAGCTCCAGAATTTCTACTGGGGGTTATGATTTCATCTCTTTTATTATTTTTTTTGCATAGATGGGGGTCTCGCTATTTGGATTATTGTTTACAGGGGCATTTTGCAGAGTTTTTGAGCAGTGGTAGTTTCTGAGGTCAGTCTCAGGGTCGTTCTGGCCCCAGCAGGGCTCTTCATAGCTTTCTCTTTGCAGGTGAACAAGCTAGCCTGTGGTTTCACTTGCTTCTCTTAATTTAGAGGAGCTATTGTTTTTAAGGGCATTCTTGGGCTGAACTTTCAAATAAAATGAGTTTCCTCGGCGAGAGCTTCAGATCTCTTTGCTTATGGACAGCCTGCCTTCTCAGGCAAATTCTCTGCGCCACCGCCCTGGGCACTGGGCAAGACAGCAGGCTCTGGTCTTCTTGACCTGGCCTTCCCAGCGTGGGCGTTCTGCCCTACAGCTTTAACCCAGAAAGCCTCAAACTTATATTTAAAACGTGTGGTTTTTAAGACCAAGCATGGTGGCTCACACCTGTAATCCCAGCACTTTGGGAAGCCAAGATCAGTGGATCACTTGTGGTCAGGAGTTCAAGACCAGCCTGGCCAACCTGGCGAAACCTCGCCTCTATTAAAAATATAAGAAGTAGCCAGGCGTGGTGGCGCACACCTGTAATCCCAGCTACTCGGGAGGCTGAGGCAGGAGAAGCACTTGAACCTGGAAGGCAGAGGTTGCAGTGAGCCAAGATTGCGCCGTTGCACTCTAGCCTGGGCAACAAAGGGAGGCTCCATCTCAAAAAAAAAAAAAAATTGTAGTTTTGAAAATGCTTTAATGAGGTGAGAGCTGAGGAGAGGGTGATCAGATCCCTCGGTGTCCTCCGCCTGCCGTGGCTGGGGCGGAGTCTCCACTCTGAGGGGCGGGCAAGGTGGAGGGAGGGAGCCCGGCCTCTTGGCCACATGAATCAGGAACTTGGGCTCCTCAGCCTGGAGTGGGTGAGGATGAGAAGTTCTGGTGGTCTTTCCAGCCCGTGAGATCCAGGAAGCCACCGGGAACTGAGGGAAGAAGGGCCCCCATCTTCTTGTTCTCCTCCCTTTGAGTGTAGTATACATGAGGCCAGCTGGGGTAGAGGGAAAGAGGAAGCTGAGGCTCGGTGCCACCCAGACTCACTGTTCATACCAAGTGTTAGCAGATTCTACTCAATGTGTGTTTATCTGTTATATGCCTTTAGGACAGTTCTGAGACTTTAAATGGTTTCAGCAAGCGTTGCTTGTTTCATGGGAAGTGCTTCCACAAAGCCCCTCACATTGCTGTTCCAGAAGTGGAAATCTCTCCATTTTCAAAGGATACTCTCACCGGGTCTTACTGTGTTGCCCAGGCTGATCTCCAGCTCCTGGGCTCAAGCAATCCTCCTGCCATGGCCTCCCAAAGTGCTGGGATTACAGGCGTGAGTCACCACACCCAGCCAATATAGGATGATTGAGTGGCAGGGTCTTTTAATACTTCCATTTTATTTGTTTTGTTTTGTTTTTTGACATGGAGTGTCGTCCAAGCTGAAGTAGAGTGGCGCAATCTCAGCTCACTCTAACCTCCACCTCTCAGATTCAGGCAATTCTCCTGCCTCAGCCTCCCAAGTAACTGGGATTGCAGGCACCCACCACCACACCCAGCTAATTTTTGTATTTTTAGTAGAGACAGGGTTTCACCATGCTGGCCAGGAGGTCTCAATCTCTTGACCTCGAGATCCACCCACCTCAGCCCCCAAAGTGCTGGGATTACAGGCCTGAGCCACTGCGCCCAGCTAGCTCTGCTCATTTTTATTCCTTCTTTTTTCTTTCTTTTCCTCAGACTGGACCATCTTTACTGACCTATCTTCGTGTTTGCTGACCCCTCCGTCTCCTAGTCAGGTCTGCTCTTGAGCCCCTCTGGTTAACTTTTAATCTGAGTTATTAATACTTTTCAACTCCATTTTTTATTTTGTGCTTCTTTATAATTTTTATCTTTTTTTTTTTAATGGCAAGAACCACAATTAAATTTTTATCTCTTTATTGATATATTCTGTTTGGTAAGATGTCATTCTCATACTTTAGTTCTTCAGATGTGGTTTCCTTTAGTTGTTTTAATTTTTTTTTTTTTTTTTTTTTTGAAAACTAGAGTTTTGTTTGTTCTCAGTCTGTTACCAAAGCTGGAGCGAAGTTGCCCAGTCACAGGTCACTGCAGCCTTCACCTCTGGAGCTCAGGGGATCCTCCCTCCTCAGCCTCCAGAGTAGCTGGGATGACAGGTGTGTACCACCACGCCCAGCTAATTTTTGTATTTTTTCTGGAGACGGGGTTTCGCCATGTTGCCCAGGCCAGTCTCCAACTCCTGAGCTCAAGTGATGCACCCACCTCACCCTCCCAAAGTGCTAGGACCACAGGCATGCGCCAGCGTACCCAGCTAGAAAACTGGAATTCTAACAGGTAGCAAGTGGCAGCTCTGGAGCTCGGATGCCCCTGCCTCCCCAGATTTGCCATTGCTCCTGTTTGTTGTGGTTATTTGTCTGGTAGATTTTTGGGACTCGTTCTGTAAAGGTTGTGTTCTTTGTTGTTCATGGCAACTGCAGTCTCTGTTCAGTTAACTGACTTAGGTGGTGATGGGGCAGAAATGTTCTTGAATGCCTAGAGCGCTGTGGGCTGTGTGTGTTGGGGATGCCTTCAGCGCTCGGCCAGGCAGCGGAGAACCTGGCTGTACCCTTCCCTCCTGCTAACGCAGAGCCTCAAGGTCAGCCAGAGGTGAGAGCTGGGGGCTGGCTTGGGTCTCTCCTGAATGTGGGCATGGCTCTACACATGTACACAGCTGCAAGATGTCCAGGAATGTCTCAGAGCTTTTCAGAGCCCCTAGTGGCGCCTCCTTCTCCATCTTTTCCTGCCAGGTCTCCTGGTTAGTTGTCATTCCCAGCTGCCAGGCACTGCCTCAGGTAGCCACAGCATTCAAACGTCGCCGCTAGAGGTTTCAGCAAGCACACCTAGGAAAAAGGCTTTTTTATACAGGAGAGCTTCAAGTCAAATCAGAGACAGCCTAGCGAGTGAACTCTTCAGGTCAGATACTGACAGTGTTCTGGGAATGGCACCTTGAAGAGCCCAAGCCCTGCCCCACACCTCAGTGGCTGCCAGGATGCTGGTTCCCACAGGGACTGCAGCTGTTGGTTTTCAGGGCTGCAGAAGGAGTGGGAATAGGGCATGTTAAAATGGCACAAAGCCTGGCCGGGCACAGTAGCTCACGCCTCTTTTCCCAGTGCCTGGGAAGGCTGAGGTGGGTGGGTCACTTGAGGTTAGGAATTCAAGACTCGCCTGGGCAACATGGTGAAACCCCATCTCTACTAAAAACACAGTAATTAGCCAGATGTGGTGGCACCTGTAACCCCAGCTACTCGGGAGGCTGAGGCACGAGAATCGCTTGAACTAGGGAGGCGGAGGCCGCACTGAGCTGTGTTCGAACCGCTGCACTCCAGCCTGAGCGACAGAGCAAGACCCTATCTCAAAAAAAATAAAACTCACGAAGCCCACAGTTCTTACTAAGATTGGGCTGCTTTTCTTGAATGAACGCTCCCTGTGCTACTGTGATGCTTTGGTTAATTTTCAGAGTTCTGGAAAGTTGGCTTGGTGGTTTTCACCTTCTCTCTTCTGCTGTTTTGGAGTCCTTTCCCTGACCCTCTCCCTCCCGCACACACACACATCCCTGTTTATTTTCACATCTCTATATTGGAAAGCGGTTCTCCACTTCTGGTACCACACCACGGAGTCCTTCTGGCTTTCTTTCCTGTTGACATCTGTAGCTCCCTTCCCTGGCAAGGAGAAACCTATCCCACTGCCCTGAACTGATTTCTTTAGTGGGTCAGTCACCTTCCCTGGCAGGTGCCCCTCATCACACGCTGGCCCTGCTCCAGGCCCCCTTCCCTGCCGTGTGGGTTTCTCACTGTCCCCTCTGAGCCACCGTGGCGACAGCCAGCAGGGATGCCTTCCGCACCAACTCCTCCTAATGGCTCTGGGCCTGAGCTCAGGAAAGAAATGGAAGAGGAAGAGTATATGCAGTGTTTGACTATCTCTGTTTCCTGTCTCACGTGACAAAACAAGAATGAACTTGGATTTCTGAACACAACTGTTTTCCTCGGGAGTGATGAAGTTAGGGTTCCCCTTCCTTAGCTGTTCCTAAGGGAAACGTGCTGTTTAAAGCCAAATGCTCGTCCCATAGACACGGGCCAAAGTGCAGTGGGTGCTTTGTGAGTGGAAAGGTGGCATCCATCATCTCCAGAACGCCTGGGGAGGGCTTCCCCACTGCGAGGAAGGCCCTGCATCTGTCCACTGCCAAGTCCTGGGCCTCAGTGAGGATGCAGACCATGCAGCACAGATGAGGCCCAGGTGGCAGGTGGTCCCGGGAACAAACTCGCCTCCCGCCAGCCCCCGGGCTGCCTGTGGCACCAGCCCCATTGGGTGGAACGTGCACTGCACAAGGGGCGGCTGGGGGACGGGTGGCCCAGGCCGCCACATGTGACCTGCCCACGTGTCTCCTGACAGAGCGGGAATAGCTTCCACGTGTTCGACCAGGGCCAGTTTGCCAAGGAGGTTCTGCCCAAGTACTTCAAGCACAACAACATGGCCAGCTTCGTGCGGCAGCTCAACATGTGTGAGTGCTGCCTCTGGGCGGGCAGGGGCAGGGGCGTGGGCGTGGGCGTGGGCGTGGGCGTGGGGAGGCAGGCCTGCGGACAGTGAGTCAAGACCCAGCAGGAGGACCCTGTGGAAGAAGGATGGGACCCCCTGTGCTGGCCAAGGGCATGGTGTGGAACCCTGCATGCCTGGGGGCCAGGGGCAGCTGCCTCTTCCATGGTAGGGGAGGGTCCTTGTGGGTGTGAACCTAGGGTCCCCAGGGAAGAACCGTAAAGCCTGAGCCGAACTCTCATGTGCGTCGGGTGCTGGGAGCCCTGTGGGGACATGGGGTTTCCCTTAAACCAAGACCACCTGGCCACCCAGGCATGGGCTCTGAGGAGGCAAAGTGGGGTCTTACCAGGGCCAAGTCTCCAGTAGCCTCCCAGGGCAGTGGCCGCTCTTGGAGGCTGTCTGGTCCCGTCCTGAGGCAGAGCCACCCCCACCCTGTTATGTGCAGATGGCTTCCGGAAAGTGGTCCACATCGAGCAGGGCGGCCTGGTCAAGCCAGAGAGAGACGACACGGAGTTCCAGCACCCATGCTTCCTGCGTGGCCAGGAGCAGCTCCTTGAGAACATCAAGAGGAAAGTGACCAGTGTAAGTGCCGCCCCGTACCCTCGCCTGCCCTCGCCCCCCACAGCTCTCCCCTCCCGCCTCTCCCTCAGAGCTCCCACCCCAGCCCGCCCCCTTGGGGACCCGGTGGCCATGGGCGAGCCTGAGCCTGCCAAGCTCCCAGGCCACTTCAGTGACTCCCGTTCCTTTCGGGGCCGGCGGCGGCGGGGGGAATCCAGGTTTCCACCCTGAAGAGCGAGGACATCAAGATCCGCCAGGACAGCGTCACTAAGCTGCTGACGGACGTGCAGCTGATGAAGGGGAAGCAGGAGTGCATGGACTCCAAGCTCCTGGCCATGAAGCAGTAGGTCCCACACCAGCACTGTGGGCTGCAGTGGGTCCTGGCGCCCACCAGGAGGCCCCGTGTGCTGTGGGGGCAGAGCCCTGTCTGGGGCACCAGGTGGTCGGCCCCACCCTCCCCCTCCATGCAGATCTACCCTGGGCCTCCGTCCCAGCCCCTCCACCCGTGGCTGCTTCGAAAGCCCTAGGGCCGGCCATTCTCCATGTGCAGAAGGGGGTTGGGGGTGCCCTGCTCTGTGCATCTCCAGTGCCCTCTGGGGCGTTGGCTTCTGCCTGGGGCCCACAGCACAGACGAGCTGGGTGCCAAGCTTGGCAGGACCCACCAGCCTACTTTTGAGCACAAACCCTGTACACCAGACCCCTCCCACATGCCAGGGTCAGCAGGATCTTCCACAGCAGCCTGTGGCCGGACCTCTTGCTGCTCCCCCGCCCCCTCCCCATGGCTCCATCTTGAGGTGCAGCGGGTCACCATCCCACCCACCTCAACCCTGGGGGCAGCTGCATCTCTGCCCCACACGTGCCTGGGCCTATGGAGCCAGCCCCCCAGCCCCTCCTCTCCAGGACCCTGTGGCTCTGGGGAAACCTTAGCAGGGGCCTAACGCCCAATGTTGACTGAGAAACTGAGGCAGGGCTACTTCAGAAGGCGGCTCAGGTCTCACACCCACTTTGGGACTCCAGGCATGCGGGAACGGGAACCCCAACCTCAGTGCAGCATCCTCAGTTCTGGGCAGCAGGTGCTCTTGACCCCCACGTCACGGAGGAGGCCCTGGCCTCAGACTCCCGCATGGGGTCCAGCAGGAGCCACTGGCTTTGTGATTCCTGGAATCCGGCCACGTGAGCCTGGCCTACCAGGACACAGGCGCCTCTCAGGGTGGCCCCAAGAGGACTCACAGGCTTGGCTGGGCCTAGCCTCCCAGAGCAGCAGGAACCCGCTCACGGCCCTGCTCACCTGCCTAGGGACTGTGCTCGGGAAGCTCCTCCCTACCCTGTGGGGCCACCTCTGAGCCACTGCTAGGCCTATCCAGGGTCCTGAGCATCTGCAGGACACAGAACAGCTGGTGTGCAGCCTGAAGAACCGTCCTCCCCAAACCTGGCTTCTCAGGCCTCGAAGGGGAGGCTCAGGGGTCTGCCCTTGGCCTGTGTGCAAGGCATCCCTCCAGATGTTGCCCAGGATGGATGCCAGGATCCGGGTGCACCTGGCTCGCTCTGTCCCCAACCACCCTACCTGACACCAGGGGTCCCCAGCAGGGAGGGGCAGTGGAACCAGCAAGCTCTGGCCTGTCCCCTAACCCCTCCACACAGCAGTTCTCATACTGGACTGGGCCAGGCCAGACATGGTCACACTCACCCCTGCTCCCGCCTGGGAGACGGGAGGGTCTGTGGGGCTCCTGGAATTGGCCCCCACTGACCCAGCCTGGTCTGTTGCAGTGAGAATGAGGCTCTGTGGCGGGAGGTGGCCAGCCTTCGGCAGAAGCATGCCCAGCAGCAGAAAGTCGTCAACAAGGTGGGGGCAGGGCCAGAGGGCCAGCGGGGGCCCCACAAGTGCCGGGGTGACTGTGTCCTCTCTCCCCACAGCTCATTCAGTTCCTCATCTCGCTGGTGCAGTCAAACCGGATCCTGGGGGTGAAGAGAAAGATGTGAGGTTCTGGGGACACCTGCATCCGCCACACGGGCCACGGGGCCCAGGGCCATCCCCCCTCCTCTGTTCGCTGTGCCCTGGGTGCCCCAAGCCTGGGGGAGGTGGCTGACCTGCGCCCTTCCCCACAGCCCCTTGATGCTGAACGACAGCGGCTCGGCACATTCCATGCCCAAGTATGGCCGGCAGTTCTCCCTGGAGCACGTCCATGGCCCGGGCCCCTACTCGGTGAGCGCCGGGGGCAGGGCTCCCGTCCAGGCGTGTGGGCGGTGATGGGGGTGTCGCCCCGGCCCGCGTTTCATGGGCCTCCTGCCTTTGATTGCAGGCCCCGTCCCCGGCCTACAGCAGCGCCAGCCTCTACGCCCCGGATGCTGTGGCCAGCTCCGGACCCATCATCTCCGACATCACTGAGCTGGCTCCTGCCAGCCCCGTGGCCTCCCCCGGCGGGAGCATAGATGACAGGTGGGAGCCGCATCGCCCCAGCCCTCCTGTTCCCCCAACGAGGCGAGCCCCTTTGGGCCCAGGGCAGAGTTGGGGGTGAGGTGGGGCTGCCCAAGACACCAGCTAATGTGGCCCCCCCTGGTGTCCAGGCCCCTGTCCAGCAGCCCCCTGGTGCGTGTCAAGGAGGAGCCCCCCAGCCCGCCTCAGAGCCCCCGGGTAGAGGAGGCGAGTCCCGGGCACCCATCTTCCGTGGATACCCTCTTGTCCCCGACCGCCCTCATTGACTCCATCCTGCGGGAGAGTGAGCCTGCCCCCGCCTCCGCCACAGCCCTCACGGACGCCAGGGGCCACACGGACACCGAGGGCCGACCCCCCTCACCCCCGCCCACTTCCACCCCTGAAAAGTGCCTCAGCGTAGCCTGCCTGGACAAGTGAGTGCCGCCCCACCCACAGCCCCTGGAGGCACAGCCCGGGGCTCCAGACTGAGCAGGGCAGCGGGCAAGGCAGGACCCTACCCCCAACCTCAGAGCTCGGGGCTGGGGAGGGAGACAGGTGCCAACCAGATCACCCCACAGCCCTGAATGCCACAGAAGCCAAGGGCGTGGCAGGACAGGCTGCTGGGCCCTGCTCTCAGCCACCCCTCCTGCTGCCGCCACCGTCTCGCCACAGGCCATGGGTCCCAGCATCAGTCGTGCCACCCAGACCGACAGCAGGAGACGGTGAGCGGGGCCCAGCCTCGACACGCCCAGGCCCTGCCCAGCCCCTGCCTGCAATGGGGACTCTTGTTTTTGTATCTTGCAGTTTGGCTCGCACTCCACAGATGTCTGGGGTCGCCCGCCTCTTCCCCTGCCCCTCTTCCTCTCCACATGGCCGAGTCCAGCCAGGGTTAGCGCTGACCCCACTGGGGAGGGAGGAGGGCCCTGCCAGAGCTTGGGCCCTCCCACACAGCCGAGGACCAGACCCAGCCTAGCCGGGCATGAGCACTGGGCCTGGGCATCCTGGGCCCCTCCTTGACGGGGGCTCAGTGTCATCCTGCCTCCCCTGGCCACAGGCCTGTGGTCATTGCCTATGACAAGGACAGCCTTCCCTGGCCTGGCACGGCCTCTGGTGCTGACTGCACTTCCTGTCAGGCATGGTCTCTGGGGCACCTCCAGGACCCAGCCTGGCTGCCTGTCTGCGGCCCAGGTGTGTCCCGTGGCCTTGGGCTCTTGGTCACTGCCACCAGACCGTGGGTCTTATCCTCACAGCAGCATCGGGGCAGGGGCTGAGCCACCCACACGCTGAGCACAACCCCAGCCGTTTTCCAAACACAACGGGAAACCTCACCAACCCTGAAAACCGAAACCCCTGACCCTCATGCTGGAGCTGAATACGCCCCTTCTCTCCTGCTGTCACCAAGGCCTCCAGGCCCTCATGGTGACAGGATGCCCCGCATGGACCCGGCCACACCCGTGCAGGGCACAGAGCCCCCACTGCCTTCCAGGCCGTCCTCCAGCCTGTGCAGGCCTACACAGGGGCACCACCTGGGGGACACAGCCAAGGGGAGCCCTTCTGCAGGAGGGCATCAGGGCACAGGGCCTGGGGCACTCGTTTACCTACCCCCTCATTCCGGGCCAGGAATGAGCTCAGCGACCACTTGGATGCTATGGACTCCAACCTGGATAACCTGCAGACCATGCTGAGCAGCCACGGCTTCAGTGTGGACACCAGCGCCCTGCTGGACGTGAGTCAAGCCCCGCCCTGCCCCGCCCTGCCCCGCCCTGCCCCGCGCCACCACAGCTGCAGTGCTGACTTCCCTCCTTCCTTTGCAGCTGTTCAGCCCCTCGGTGACTGTGCCCGACATGAGCCTGCCTGACCTTGACAGCAGCCTGGCCAGTGTGCGTAGGGGGCGGGGGGGCGAAGGGGAATGAAACAGGCAGGAGCACTCACTGTACCCCTCCACCCCACAGATCCAGGAGCTCCTGTCTCCCCAGGAGCCCCCCAGGCCTCCCGAGGCAGAGAACAGCAGCCCGGATTCAGGTGAGCCAAATCCCATCAGCCCCCTTCTGCCCCGACCCCCACAGCCTTGACACCCCCCCCCCCGCAGGGAAGCAGCTGGTGCACTACACAGCGCAGCCCCTGTTCCTGCTGGACCCCGGCTCCGCGGACACCGGGAGCAGCGACCTGCCCGTGCTGTTTGAGCTGGGAGAGGGCTCCTACTTCTCCGAAGGGGATGGCTTTTCAGAGGACCCCACCATCTCCCTGCTGACAGGCTCAGAGCCTCCCAAAGCCAAGGACCCCACTGTCTCCTAGATGACTGGGAGGAGCTGGGCCAGCCGTGGCCTGCCCACCCCCACCCCCAGTGCAGGGCTGGTCCTGGGGAGGCGGGGCAGGCTCACGGTCCTGGGCACTAGTGGGTTGGCCGCCACAGCCCCAGCAGGGTACAAAGAGGGGCTCGGGCCTGGGCAGCACCTCTGGTCAGGACGGTCGCCCACCTGCCACTCTGCCTTCACCCAACCCCGTGTCCTGTGGTTTGGTTGGGGCTTCACAGCCACACCTGGACTGACCCTGCAGGTTGTTCATAGTCAGAATTGTATTTTGGATTTTTACACAAGTATCCTGTTCCCTGTTCCATAGAGATATACAGATATATACACAGGTGGACAGACGGACGGACGAGACGGGCGGAGATCTATAAACAGACAGGCTGTATGCTGTGGCCTCCCATGTGGTTCCTCCGTCCCAGGGTGGTGTGGTGGGTGGGGGTGCAGTGAGGAGGGGCCCCGGCCACAGAAGGGCTGGGCTGCAGTGGCCTCCTGGGGGAAGGCAGATGCTTGCAGCGCCCTGTGCACACCCCACTCTGCAGGACCAGCATTTGCTCGTAGTTCTTTATTGAGGGACCAGGGTTGGACACCCAAGGACTACAGGGAGCCCCCTTCCCAAGGTGTCTGCACGCAGGGACAAGGACACAGGTGGACACAGTGTCTTCTATCATCAGAGCCTGAACCCTCCTATGTAGGCATGGGCAATGGGAGCTTGTCCCATGGCATCATCAGGGTTTTCCACTCGGCCTGGTGGAGGAAGGGAAGGTGGCCTCCCAGGCAGCCTGGGGTGGGCAGTGGAATGGGCTTTGCCTCCTGGGCAAGGCCTTCTCAGCCTCCATTCCATTCTTCTTTATCATCTATCTGGCAGCAACAGCTTGTTCTCGGGCTCCATTGGCCAAGGGGTGGGGAGAGGCACAGGACTGCATGCAGCACGGGGGAGTTGTTGGGACCCCACACCTGTCCCCCAGCCAAGAGCTCACCCACTATTGCCTCTGGCACAGGGCCCACCAGCCCCTACTGGGGTAGAGGGAGGACACCACCAAGGTAGCCCACCCTCCCCACAAGGCCACCACACTCCAGTGGGTTGCTGATGAGGCCTGGGGCGAGCACCAGGGACGGGTACAGTTTTGAGGTCTTTAATCAATCAATCAGGCAGTCACCCCAGCGAGGTAAGGCAGCAGCAGGGCCCTGGGGTTATCCCCAACCTCTCTGCTAAACGGGGTGGCTCCATCTGCCAGCTTCGTGGATTGCAGGGCCTGGGAACAAGGTGTCCTAAAGGCTGCAGGGCTGCACTGTTTACACTGCCCCGCCTGGTGCCAGGAGTGCAGAGGGCAAGGAAGGCCTGGGGATCAGGGGTGGCCCAGCCTCATGGAGGACAGCTGAGGGCCACCTGGCTGCCCAGGTTCCAGCTGAAGGAGAGAAGCTGCCAAACCGGGGCCTTGTCCCAAGGTGAATGACCATGGACACAGCCGTTGTGCACCATAGCCTCTCAGCTCACCAGACACACGCCAGAAAGGCCCTAGGGACTGCCCATCCCTGGGCCACCCTGGCCGGGGCCCACTTCCAATAAGCCCAGGGCGACCTCTTCCTGAGCCGAGGCTGAGCACGGCGGATCCAAGTCAGCCAAGCAGGCTCATCCTGCAGCAAGGGCCAGAGTGCTGATTTCCCCCATACCCAGCAGAAGTAGAGGACAGGACCCCTGAGCGGAGCTTTTCTAAGGGGAAGTGCAGGGAAGGGGGACGTCTGCCTGACCTTGCACTCCCCCTGCTGGCCATGCGCGCCCCGCTGCAGTGGAGCTGCCTCTCCCAGCAGGTCCTGGGGCCCTCAGGCCCACACAGGCATACAAGGTAGCCTGGAGAACAACAGGCCTCCTGGCCTCTGGAGTAGCTGTCCATGTGGCCCTGACACTTGCCCCTATGGGTATGGCCATACCTCCCACCAGTCCTCAGGCTCCTGGCAGGCTGAAGAGGTCACTGGACAGCACTTTATTGACACCGTCAGACCCCAGGGCAGGGTCGGCAAGGCTCCCAGCTGGCACCAGCCTGCTGTCGCCATCCCTGAGGGGTGCAGGACAGAGCCCCATAGGGGCAGAGAGGCCTCCCTGGGGCAGGAGGAGGGTGCTGTGCAGCCAGGCCTGTCCCTGGCACTCAAGGCCCAGGAAGAGAGGCTGGCTCTGGCCGCAGGTGCAAGGTGGCAGTGAGAAGCCAAGCGCTTGGGTGCAGCTCAGGCCCCTGCTGCTGGGGCCTCATAGTTGAGCACGTAGTAGTCATGGACGTACATGAGCACGACTATTGGCTGTCCAATGATGAGCGTCACCCACACAGCCGCGTTGCCATAGTTGCCCTGGAAAAAGCGGCCCACAAACCAGGCCAGGGGGACCTGGGGAAGGTGGGGCCAAGTCAGTTGGTCATAGTGACCACAGAGCTGGGGGCTCCAAGGTCCCAGGGGGTCCGCCCAGGGGTTCAGGCAGCGGTAAGTGAGAGAGTGAGGAGGCCACGTGGGGGTCACTCACCTGAGCCATCATGCCCGTGAACGCCCAGAGGCGGAACATTCGCAGAGGGATGCTCACCAGGTACTGGAGGGGAGGAAGAGAGGACATCAGAGAATGGGGTGTCAGCCATCCCTGTCGTGGGCACAGCCCTGCCCAGGGATGAGGCAGGATGTCCCACAGAACACTGACCTCGTGGAAGAAGGCCGAGGCCAGGAACACCCCTATCTTGGCCATCCACCTGCTGCTGCCCCTTCGAAGCATGGGCTTGTAGAAATGTCTGCAGACGAGGGGTCAGGGAAAGGGCCTCAGGTTCACAGCCATGTCGGACATCCCCCCCCCCCCAACAACGCACACACACTACCCACCTGAGGCACCACTTGTGTACAGGGATGTTCCAGTTCTGCCAGAAGTAGGTGACAGACTCGGAGTTCCTGGGGCCAAGAGAGGATGGGGGTGGGAGTCAGAGCACACCACGGCCCATCCCAGGGCCCCAGGGGCACCCCAGTGCCACTCACCACCAATCCCGGTAGAACTCCCGGTCTCCAAACTGCATGAGCTCAGCCACGGCATTCATGGAGGAGTGGAAGAGCCAGTAGAAGAAGACCAGCCAGATAAGGTGGTTGGGGACCTGGCGGGGAAGTGGGGATGGGCACCAAGTTGCAGAACCTTCCCCTACATGCCACCGACCGCTCCTGTCCTGCCCGCACTCACCGCCAGCTTCAGGAGGCGCTCGATGATGCGTGAGTAGTCCATGTCCTGCAGAAACAAGCCCTTCAGTCAGCTGTTCTCCCAGTCTCACCCCAGCCACAAGAGCACCTGAGCCACTCACCTTGAAGGGCTTCATGGAGTTCTGGATGGTAGGGACCATCCACTGCAAAGGAGGGTACCATGTCAGCTCCCAGCCGCGCCAGCTGTACCCAACCCTGCCACACCCCACTTACCTGCTGGATCAGCCCCACCTGGAGCTGGGTGAAAAACAGCTGGGGGAGGAACCAGAGAGCAGCCAGCTGAGGCCCTGGCCAGCCAGGAGGCCCCCCAGCCTCCAGTGGCCCCCCCTCAGCCCCCAACCTCACCATCTCAAGGAGCCGTCGCAGCAGAAAGCGCTTCCGGATTCGGGGAGAGCGGGGATAGTTAAGCTCATAACACAAGGTGGGGGCGAAGAGGAAGTAGTAGAGATCTGGAATGGGAATGGGGGGCTGGCACCAGCACAGGCCTGGCCTGTCCCCTGCACCTCAGCCCCCCGGAGGTCCTCACCGCAGTAGGTCAGGTTGTCTGGGTAGCTCACGGTGTGCAGGGCAGCGGCGCTGCTGGCCTTCTTCCCTGCAGAGGCTACGAGCACAGCAGAGTGGGAGGGCAGTGGTGGGGTCCTGCTGCTGCCCAGCCCCCCAGCAGGCAGCCCCAGCCCCCAGCAGCCCCCAGCATCCCCTCACCAGCCTTGGCCCTGGCCATGCGGCACCACAAGTTGACGTCTCGGTAGGAAAAGAGCTTGAGGAAGAGGATGGTGTGCACTGTCAGCGCCAGCAGAGAGCCCACTGCGGGGGAGAGGGGCTCAGGCCTCCACCAGGGCCACAGCCAGAGGCTGTGCCTGTGGCTGGCACAAGACAGCTGAGCAGGATAGGGTGGGAGCGCACCTGGAGTGATGGACTCGACCAGCAAGGCCACAGCCGCTGGGAAGCACAGAATGGTGGCCAGGTTGGCCACGTGTAGCAGCAGCCCCACCTGCTCCGTCAGGACACCCTGGAGTGAGGAACAGAGCAGTCAACCAGGGCTCCCACTGCCTGGGGGAGGGCTGCCAGGCCTGGGGAGCAGCTCCTCCCAAGAGCGCACACGGAGGTGAGGGGCGTTGCTTACCGCCGCCAGGCGCTTCTCAATCTGGAACCCAGCCACAGCAAAGACATTGGCCACTGTGGACAGAAGCAACAAAGGACAGAGACAGGTTCAGGGCCATGTCAGCCTGATCCCACCCAAGGCCCTCCTCAAAGCCCAGCTCACCAATAACCAGGCATGGGGCAGGCCAGCTGTAGGGATCCTTCAGGAACAGAGATACCACCTGGATGGGGTCCACCAGGATGCCATACCTGGGGGTGGCGTGGTGAGGACCTGAGTGGGTGGCAGGTGGGGCCATGGGGCGGCCCCTGGGCAGTCCATGGGTGGGGCAGGGGCAAGACCTGGCAAAGGCACTCACTTGATGAGGTTCTCCAGAAATAACCGGGCATTGCTCAAGATCTGTGAGGGACGGAAAGGAGGGTGCAGCCCCTTTAGTCCTGGCCACAGGGCACTCACCCCAGCTCCTCCCAACACCTCTGGGCACGTCCCAGCCCGAGCTCAGGGCAGCAGCCTCAGGCTTGCAGACACAGCCCTGTCTGATCTCCATCCCAAGCTCCGAGACTCGGCACCCACCTCAGCCAACACCCGTGCTGGGCAAGGGGAAGTCCCTTCCTGTCCCCATCACTCCAGAGGGGCCCACATGGAGAGAACCAACCACACCCAGGCACCGGCCAGACACCTGGGTCTTCTGGAGCAGCGAAACCTGCTGCTTAGCTGCTCACATCCCTCCTGCTGAGCCGAGCCAGTGAGGGACCCAAGGCTCCCATAGCCAACCACAGAGACAGCCCCAAAACCCAGGCCTGCCCAGGGAGGCCTGCCCACAGCTGAGCCCCAAGGAACCAGTCCCTACTGGTGGCCCAGGCTAAGGAGCAGGAGTTGTCCACCCTTTCCCTGTAGTAGCAGCTGTGTGGCAAGGGGGGCTGGGCCTAGACTGCTTCCCAGGGCTTATGCCCTGTCTGCCTCTTCTGCTTCCTGCAGCTCTCTAAGCCCTGGACACTTGGCTCCAAGCAGCTTTCCCAGGACTAAGCCCCCATGGAAAAAGGCACCTGGGTCTAGCCTGGAGCTGGGTGCTTGACCTCCCTCTGCAAGGACAGCAATCTCTTCCTCCATCTTACAAGCACTACCAACAGCTCCATGAGCTGGGCCCCAATGCCACAGACCTGGCTGACCACCCGGAGCTCAGGCTTCATGCGAGGGAAAAGAAGCACTGTCAAGGGAACACTGAGGCTCTCCCCCTGGGTAGTTGGGGAAGGCTTCATGAAAGAGAAGACTGGTTCCGGGACGCAAGGCCACCGCCCTGCCTCCCGCAGCTGGAGGGCTGACACACAAGCCTTCTGCAGGGACACACGTGGCCCACACTGTCACCCACCTGTCCTGAGGGCTGACAGCAGGCAGGAGCCAAAGCTGTCAATGTGAGGTACCCACTTCCAGGCCCAGGCCACAGAGATAATGTAACAGGCAGCCCAGAGCGAAATGCACTCCTGGGGCTGGGGGCCATGGGGGAACCAGAAGCAGGGAAAAGGCTTCAGGACTGGGCCAAATGGCCAAGCAGGCCCAAAGAGTTGGGGAGACCACACAGTGCTGCCTGGGCTGGACAAGGCCCAGCCTGAATGGGCTATGTCTCCTGAGTGCTGGGCTGGCACTGGGCCCACTGTCCTCCTGCCTGGCCAGCTTCTCAGCCACCAGGCCTCATGAGCCTCCACAACTGGCCACCCCTAGGGAACTGCCAGGACCATGGCAGTAGGGGATGTGGATGTGCGTGGAGCTCCCTCCATGTGGGTAGCCACAGGAGCAGAACCCAAGGGCAGAGACAGCCTGGGTGAGGGTCAAAGGCCTCGAGCCACATCAGCCCTGAGTGGTGGAGGCTGGGCCCAGACAGCCCTTGCCCTCAACCTGCCCTGCAGGCTGCCCCTTTGAGCCCTAGACTCCAACTACTTCTGGGGTGGGGCAGCCCCACCCCATGAAGTGCCAGTGGGAACCAGGCCCAGAGGCAGCAGGCCTTGGATATGGGACAGGGCTCCATCTAATCACCTTCCTAGGGGGCTGCTAGGACCCACAGCTAAGGAAAGGGGCCAGGAGGACTGCAGAGTGGTGTCCAGGCCTGCAGGTGCTCCATACTAACAAAGACCATGTGACATAGCACAGGAAACTCTTCTCACATCCCCTGCCAGAGAGGCCTCCTGTCCACAGAGCCCAAAATCCACTGTCCCACCAGCCCAGGGCAAGCCCCCTCTCCATCCTGCTCTCCGTGGAGGCCCTGCACCCCTCAGGCCCAGCTCACAACACACAGGCTCCAGCCCAGGCACTCCCCACACCCGCGCCACATCTGCAGGGCTCTCCTGGGTCCAATGGGGAGCAGCAAGTATGTGGTGCACAGGCACCCAAGTGGCCACAGCAGGGGCAGCCACTACCACTTCCCCTCCCCAACAGCCCATACACCCCAGCCCACAGGCGCGCCCGTCCCCACACCCTGGGTGGCAGAGCCTGTTCCCAGGTAAAGGCCAGCCTGGCCCTAACCTGCTCCTAACACCATGTCCCACTCACCAGCATCACCACACACCAGTTCAGGATGCCACGGTAGTTGCTGAAGCCACTGTCAGAGCTAAACAAAGAATCCTGCAGGCGATGGCACCTGATGGGGTATGACACAAGCACCCCCTTAGCAGACATCAGCAGCAGGGCAGGGCTGCCCCCGCAGGATCCATGCCCCCATCCCAGCCTCCTTGTCTGCCCACAGGCCGCACTCCCTATTTACAACCAGGAGGAGGAGCCAGGCAGAGCCACACTGTGGCCACGAGACCTACAGTGGGCAAAGCTCTCAGGACCCCCAGAGCCTGCACCTCCAGGGAGCAGGAAGGGCACATCAGAGTCAGGAGAAGCTGGCCCTGTCTCTGGCCACTGCCATGCACTCCGGCTGTGGACCAGCACTGGAGCCACAAGCAGAGTCCGACCTGGAAATGGAGCAGGGGCGCCGCCCAGCACTGCAGGGACCAAGTGGTGAGGGTTGATTCCCCCACATTCCAGCGCCCAGGAGCCAAGGGGTCCCTACTCAAAGGGGCAGCAGGCTCAAACTGGCAAAGGCAGGCCAAGTGCCAGCCACACGTCAGCCTGACATGCACTTTCCTGGAGGCAGGGAGCCAGCCCTCATGTGCCGGTGTGGTCTGCACTTGTTTGTGCTGTGTTCCCGCCCAGGCTGAGGGGGATGAAAGGACCCCACCCAGGGCTAAGTGCCTGCCGGCTGGCCAGGAAGCTTCCAACAGAGGTGGGTGCCCACCCATGATCTCCCAACCAGCGTTGGAGGGGCACAGGCAGACCCTGCCTGGTCCTCCACGTACTGCACAGGTGGAAGAGGGCACCCAGCCCAACACAGGGACTGCCATGAAGCTGGGACAAGGATAGCAGGAGCCTGGCCAGGCCCCACAGGTCCTAGGAAGAAGTACTGGCTCACGCACACGAGCTGCAGCCCCGCCTCAGCCCCCAGCTGCCATGCCACCAGGAAGCCACAGGCAGCAATTGAGCAAGTCCTCAGTTTTGTAAGAGGAGAGGTCAGAGCCTCCTTCTCCCTCCCACGCACACACATCTGCCCCTCAGAGCCCCTAGGCGGGGGGAGTGGGCCGGAAGCGATGGCAGGAGCCCCGTGATGCAAATGCCGTCAGAGCGCCCAAGGCAAGCTGGCTAAGGTTGGAGTTGGCAGTCAGACGGCCCTGCCCAGGAGGCAAGGGGCCAGGGAGGCCGAGAGGCAATGCCAACAAGCCCAACCTTTGCCCTCCAAGACCAAGGTTGGTGCAGCACCTGCCCCATCTACACCTACACAGTTCCTGGGCAAGTCTACACTAGCCCCAGAGACCCTCACGCAGGGAAGATAATCACACCCTTCCCTCTGCCCATCTAGGCTGAAGCACCAGGACAGGCAGCTCTACCCCAGCCCCAGACTCTGCCTCTCCCAGCTCCAGCCTGAGCATCCCGCCTCCACCCACCAGGTCCATCTTGGGCCATGCAGTGAGGCTGCGGTCTCCCTACTGAGCCTCCCTCCTCCACAAGTTGGCAGCTGCCTTCCCAACTGACCATTACCCTCAGCTCATCTCCGCAGCCCACTCCACTCACTGCCTGCCCCCACCAGGAGGCTGGCTGTGCACGCCACCAGAGCTCCAACACCACAAGAGCAGAGGCACAAGGCCCAACTGCCCAACAGCTTCTCTGGGGGGTCTGTTGGACTAGGCCTCCCCACTGTCCCCTCTTCCCCAAGTTCAAGCTCATCTGTTTTCAGCAGAACGATCCCAAGCCTCAGGGTTGGCCTTCTTGTATCATAACCTACCAACCACAGCTGTTTCACAACAGTGTGACCCCTGCCCGCTTTGAGCCACGACGGATATCATGCTGGCTTTACCCGTGCCCATCTCCGAGATGAAAGCAGGAGTCGGGAAAGGGTAGTGCTTCCCAAAGCTCACTCCAGACAATCCTATATGAGCTTTCTCAGGGGCCCCTGAGGCTTCCAAGTCCTACCTCAACCCAGCCACGCCCTCACCTCAGGTCCTCCACAGGCCTCCTGACCAGCCCCACCCCCAGGAAACACTTCCACTGCACTGCTCCTACCCCTCACAAACCCCCATGAGGAGGAAGCCCCAGTCCACCAGTGCCTATACAGCTGCAGGCTTGCCAGTGCAGCCAGGATCAAGTGGGCTAGAGAGCATGATGCAGGGAGCGGCATGAGGAGGCGGGATCTGCCCCTGTGCCCAGAGCACCTTTGTCACCCTCTCACCTACTGGAGGGCCTGCCCAAGCCTCTGTACATTCCAGCTGTCCCTACACCCAGTCCCAGGCCAAGAAGACTCGTAGCAGCCCACCCTCCCACCCTGCAGCCCCCAGGCCCACCCAGCCAACAGGATCCTCTCAGTCTCACCACAACACCGAGACCTCGGCACACGCCCACCTGCCACCCTGTCTCCAGGTTCAAAGTGTGCCCAAAAACACAGGTCCCAGTGATTCCCACAATTAGGTCCCACAGACTGCAGCTCCAGGGCCAAGCAAAATGGGGAGTGGGCAGGGTCCAGCTCCGCTCCCAGCTACCACCTCCTCCACACTGGCCTCTGGGCTGGGCCTGGGATTCAAGATGGTTGGAGCAGGCTAACTGCACCTCACAGACCCTGCTGGAGAGAGTAAGGGAGAGTCAGAGAAGACACCTCAGGGACAGAACACCCTGGGAGACACCAGAAACCATAAGGCCCCAACTGGGGTGCTTATGAACAGAGGGCTGATGGGAGTGTGCAAAGAGCCTGGCAGGAGTGAGCCACAGGCAGGGAAGAAAGGGGTGCCTTCTCCTGCCTGCCTCACAGCCTCACCTTGCCACGGGGCCGGAAGAAAAGAGCTCATACCCAGAGCCCAGCCCAAGGTGAGCAGGAAGTGCCAGTGAGGGGAGGAGGCCCAGAGCTCTAAGAGTAACGAGGAAGCGGGAAAGGAAAGGATGGGCTGGGCCAAGAGTGGCAGCAATCGGGAGGGAGGGGAGGCTGTAAGGCTGACAAGGGAGTGCACTAGAGGCCAAGTCCCAGGAGGGCAGGCAGAGCAAGGCCTGACCCAGATAGCAGGGAGAACGTGTCCACAGCCAGTGGTCCCTGAGCCCTGCTGCATCCCCACGTCTGAGGGACAAGCACATGTTGCCTGCAAGTCCTGGAGACCCAGGAGCAGATGCACTTTTGGGCTCAGCCTCCAGCCCCAGGAAAGCCCCACCTCTGCCTTCTACTGTCCCTCTTCCCAAAGAGACCCAACCTCAATGTCAGGGACAGGGACTCCCCAGGCCTCTCCCATGAGCTCTGCACCCATCCCACACCAGCAGAAGTACAGGAAAGGCTCAATGGTTTGAAAAGCAGGAAGGTGACTGCTCTCCCCTGCCTACCCCAGGGTGGCAGCTTGGCCCAAAGCTGGGATACCCCCATCTCACACTAAAAAAAAAATCTCAATTCCTGGTCGGTTGTGGTGGCTCACACCTGTAATCCCGGCACTTTGGGAGGCTGAGGCAAGTGGATCAGCTGAGGTCAGGAGTTCAAGAGCAGTCTGGCCAACATGGTAAAACCCCATCTCTACTAAAAATACAAAAATTAGCTGGGCGTGGTGGCGAGTGCCTGTAATTCCAACTACTTGGGAGGCTGAGGCAGAAGAATCTCCTGAACCCAGGAGGCGGAGGTTGCAGTGAGCCAAGACTGTGCCGTTGAACTCCAGCCTGGGCAACAAGAGCGAAACTCATCTCAAAGAAAAAAAAAATCTCAATTCCCATGCCCTCCAGAGGTCATGGCCAGCCTACCTCAGCAGCACCCCAGGCCCACAGCAGGCAAGCACCCCTCTCAGGAGGGCCACCCTCCTCCCCATGGCGCCTTCATGGCCTCCGTGCCCGACCTTTGTCCACACTGCTCCGTGCCTGCCTCTTACTAAGGTTATCTTATCTCCCAGATGAACTGAGCACTCTGAGGGCCACCACAGTTACTGCCCTCCCCCAGCCCCTCTCCATGGTGTCCAGTGAAGAAAAGCTCCATTCTTATTCATTGAGAGAGAAAATCCTTGCCAACTAAATGTCCAAAATCTGCCCACTTCCACCTTAATAACCTCTAGGCCTTCAGCTGCTCTCTAAAACAAAACCCCTGAGGGCCCCTGGGCCAGGGTTAAGGCCCTAAAAGCAGGATGGAGGGTGGCAAAGGGATTGCTCAAGGCCAGCTTGGAGGAGGAAGCCAATGCCCAGGCTGGCCAAGTCCTTCCCATCAGCCATGGTTCCCTCCCTCCACCTCTGTCAGTCAGTCATCCAGCTGAGCAGGGTACCCACCTGCAGGTGTGTCCGCCACCCCCGTACCCCACCTCCCCCCGAAGGATGGAAGTCCCAACACAGAACCCAACTCTGTCCCTACAGCAAACGCTGGTTCTGGCAACATCAGCAGGGATGAATGGGGCACGCAGCCGCTCTCAGGAGGATCTGCAAGGACAAGAACGTCTCCTACACTGCCCCTTGTGCAGGGGCAGCTGCTCATCCCCGTCCTCAGACAGGCCTGGGCTCCAGCTGACCCCTCCCTGGCAGGCCAGCCCTCGTCTGGGAACCCATCACCACAAACTGCCCAGATCTCATCCGACTCCTTCCAGAGAAGGGGACACTGCCCAGGGCTGGGACACACGGGGTCTCAGCCTCATCAGCCCGCCCCTCGAAACGCGCCTCAGGAGCCCCCGAGGACGCACAGACCCACGAGGATCTGAAAGCGGGACACCGGCCAGGTCCCCTCTGCCTGGCCAAGGAGGCCAGCTCCACGAGCCCCTACCCCGTGACCTCGGCAGGGGACCCTCCCCCAAAGCCTCCGCTTCCCCGCAAAGTCCGCAGGGCGCAGCGGTCCCCGCGGAGCACAGAGCCCAGGTTCTCGGACCCGGGGCTCGCACCGCGGTCGACCCCGGAAGCTGGCGGAGCCCCGGGTCGGCAGTCAGGCGCTCCGCTACCTCAGCTCCCAGTGGCCGCTGCCCACGCCGGCGTCTCCGTCCTTGCTGAGGGCCAGGGATGGCGAGTCCCCCGCGGCTCCCACGTCGGGGCCCGCAGCGGCATCCCGCACCTCCTCTTCCGACGCCGCAGGCCCGCCGCCCCCGTGGCTAGAGGGCCGCGACCCTGTCCTCCGACGCCGGGAACCGCCCGCGCCGCCGCGGTCGCCCATGGCCTCAGCCAGTACCCGGCCGCGGCTAAGCTGAGGCCCGCCGGGTTCACGGCGCCCGAGGCCCGCGGCCCCACCTCCGGACACTCGGGCAACAGCCGCCGCCGCCCCCTGCCGGCCGCCGTAGCCCGCGTGCCCGCCCCACCGGCGCGTCCGGCCCGTCCGCGTCGAGCCCGTCGCCTCAAGGATCGCGGCCGCGTCGCTCCGGAGCCGCTAACTAACGGGCGGCCGCCTCTCACGTCCATTTGTAGTCCGCGGCCGACCTGAGGCGGGGCCTGGAGAGGCTGGCAGGGCGCAAAGCACCCTGGGAGTCATGGTCATCGCGGCACGCCGGCGCAGAGCATCCTGGGAGTGGTAGTCGCCGCGGGCTCGCCGGCGCAGAGCACCCTGGGAGCCGCAGTCGCCGTGGGAGCACCATCGCTGAGCATCCTGGGAGCCGTGGTCGCTCGCAGGGCGGGTGTTGCAGGCGGCGAGCATGGAGCGGGAACGGACCTAGCATCGCCCCCGCGTGGTCCCAGGGTCTTGTCAGGCTCCACTGAGCGAGACGTTCCGACGAGCGCTGCTCTGGGCCCCGGCTTCCTGGCCGCTGTGCGCCCGCCCCTCGTCCCAGTTGTATACACACGGGATCTCGTCAGCCTCAGTCCGACGAGCCGCTCGGGGCAGTCATTTAGGAAGCGCCTCGTGCGCTACGGTCCAGCCGCCCGGGCCAGGGTCCGCAGCAGCTCGCGTCGCCCTCCACCCAGCGCGTTGGTTTCCGCGCGCGCAGCTTACGGTAACGTCCCCGGCGCGCTTGTGCTCCGCCAGCCCTCTGGTTACCCCGGCAGGAACCTGCCTTTCTTCGCCTTAGGGGGACGTCAGTCAAGGGCCAGGCCAGAAGACCAAGCTGGAGAAAAAGCGCCAGGCCCCGCGTCACCGGGACGCCTGCCCTGCACGCGACTCCCAGGCTCTCCACCTCCCCGCCGGCGGAGCCCGGCTAGGGTAGGACGAGGGCGCAGGCCCCTTGGAGTCGTCTCCCTGGCCCACCCACTCCCTCCACAGGGAGCTCCAGGTCCCTCGACTCTCAGGGCCTCCCAGTTTCCAACCTGGACCAGCCTCTCCAGGATGTCAGGAGCCTGGGGCACTGGATCGCCAGGATTCAGAGGCTTCTGTGCATTTGCACAGCCTATGCAACCGCCCTGCTGTCTTTTGTTATTTTTTCTAAAAACAGGGTCTCACTATTCTGCCCAGGCTGGTCTGGATCGCCTGGCCTCAAGCGATCCTCCCACCTCAGACTCTGAAGGTGCTCGGATTACAGGTTGTGAGCCAGCCATCTTGTATGTTAAATGAAGCAACTAATCAATCAACTGTAACAGCCACAGGTGCGGCCCACCTTGGCCTGGCATGCATAGGCACAGGGCATGGAGTGAGAACATCCTGGATCTCAGGGTGCCAGGGTTCACTAGAAACCTAGAAACACTTCCATTCCTCTGGGGTGAGCAGGGACAAGAAGCGGCTCTCTGGAAGCAAAGAGGTGCTCCTCCTGAGGTCAGGCCCTCTCATGTGGACTGGTCACAGTCCCTGCTGAGCTCAGTCCTCTTCCGCCACCTCCACCAACAGTGGCTGGCAGGCTGCCCACACGGCTGCCCCCTTGGTGACACGTTCTTGTCACCACAGGCTGTTGTGGGTTGCTGCCAGCCAGGCGTCAGGCAGCCTGGAGCCACCTGATGCTCTTTGTGTACCCTGCTGAGTGGGGCCACCGTCACTGGGCCAGAGAGCCCCTCACACATGGGCCTTGGTCGGTCAGGACCACAGCCCCGTCTCCTACCCAGTCTCCTAGAACATTCATCTGTTCACCGCCGTCTCTGGCAGACGCACTCTGCAGCCAAGCCCAGGCCTCTGAGTATGGACTGACGTCAAGCTCAGAGAGGTCTGGGCCTGGCCGTAGAGCACCTCAGGCAAAGGAGATCCACAGCTCAGCCTGTGGTCACATCCCAACTCAAGGCCGGCAAGTATCCACAGAAGAAAGACCACAGGAGGATGGACTGGACCACCTGGGAAGATGGGTCAGGCCTGGTGAGCAGAGCTGGGCCTGGAGCCAGTAGGAAAGCCCTGGCTATAGGTGCACCATTAAGGAAGGGTCTTGCCACCAGGGGTGGGGGCAGCACGGGGTGGCAGCTCCAGAGCCCGATGAAGCCCTGCCCAGACAGCCCCTGTACCCTGGGGTCTAGGTGAGGGGAATGGCCAGGGTAGGTGAGGTCGGCTGGGGACAAGGGTGTGAGTGGCCGGGTCATCGAGGAAAGCGTGTTACACGTCACCCTGCTGGGGGCAGCAACAAATGAGGGGGCTCGAGCCTGGAGTAAGTTGCTTTGCAGGACTAGTGGAATAAAGGGCCAGATGGGGGTCAGGGCCTCAGGCTGACCCCAGGGCTTAGGAGCCATGGGTAGGCCAAGGAGGCCTGTGAGAAGCATGGGTCCTGGGAGAGTTCACGGCCAGTGGTGGTCGGTGGCTCATGCCACTCATTCTTTCAGAGGGAAAGTTGTGTCCCTGGCTGGGAGGAATTGGGAGGTCAAGTCATCCCAGGCCTCAGGAAGGCCATCTCCATCCTTCACCCCCTCTACACATCAGAATCCTGGAGGAATAGAAACAGCCACTCATTGTCGAGTCCTTTGGAAGGACGGGCTGGCTAGGGGCCTTCCTCCTGGCCATTGCTGCCTGCCATTGTCGTTGCTGGCAGTGCTCTCCCAAAGGGAGCACCCCCCTGCACCACAGCCCCTCCAAATGCCAGCACACAGCCATAACATGCTGCAGGCCCATCTCCCCTGCTCTCCACCCTAGTGGAGTCTGGGCAGGTCTGTCTCCTGTCCCTGCCAGGGTGTGGGCAGCTTTGCTGGACCTAGGACTGACCTGGTTTGAATGTACGTGCATGAAGACTTTGAGCTTCTCAGCTCATGCCTGCCTACCTGGTTACCAGGGTCCATTGTTGGGCAGAGGGTCCCTGCCCCTCATCTCCTCCACTACTCGTTCTGTCTAGAGCCCCTGGGCAATGGTTGCAGAAGCCTCTCTGCCCCCTGGGCACCTCCACCCTGGGACTGGTCCAGCTCAGCTGCCCATGGAGGCCTCCTCAGACTCTGGAGGAACTCGTTTGGGAAGCCTGGGGGTCAGAATATGGGCAGCAGGCCATAGGGAAAGGGCCAGACCTTGAACCCTCTGCTGTCCCCATTTCCTGCAAAAGCATCTCAGAGGACTCGGGGTGGCTATCAGCCCTTCCGGGGCAGCACAAGCTCCTACAGCGAAAGAAAAGTAGAGGCACCTAGGCTGCGGAACTGCAGCTCCTACTGTACCTACCCTGCCCACTCTGGACCAACCGTGGACTGGGCCTGACTTTGGGCTAGAGCCCCTTAGTGCTCTAATTCCTGGTGCAGAGCAGATCCACCTACCCCAGGGGAAATGCCGGCTGCTTTGCCTTCAGACCCGATGCTCCTGTGGTTGACCTGCTGAGCTAGCCCTCCCCAGTGGAAGAAGAGGGCTCTCTTGTGAAAAGCCTCAGCGTGACCCTTGTAGCACCAGCCTCTGAGGTACTGCCGGACTGGGAAGACCCTCCCAGCCACGCGCAACCGCATGGGCCCAGCCCAGGACACATCAGCTCAACACTCCAAATTCTATCAAGAGTGGCATTTATTCTCCTTGTGGAGGTGCGGCGCTCCGGGGAGCTGGTGCTATTGTGCTTAGGAAGGAGGTCTGTCCGTCCGTCCGTCTGTCCGGCCGGCCTGGCCCCAAACGGGGGCGGAAGAAGGGCACGGCCCGAGTAAAAATCCCGGCCTATTCCGGGTGGGAATATGTACAAGGCGGCGGGGCGCAGGCAGGGGTCGGGGCGGGCGGGCCGGTGGCCGCAGCCCCCACCCGAGGGCCCCCGCACCTCGGGCCCTACTTGTAGAATCAGTACAAAATAGGTGCTACCTAAACGTTCCTTCTACCTGAATTCGCTAAGTCGGTTATTGTGCTGCTTAGTTATGGGGGCGGGAGGGGGCCCATGGCTTTCCACGGCGGCGAGGTGTAGGGGGAAGCAGGAGACCCTGACGGGCCCACAGCCCTCCAGCTTTCTCCTTAGGTAGGTAGACAGGAGTATGGGGTGGGGTGGGGTGGGGCGGGGGCGCCTGTGTGTGCGTGTGCATGCAGCACAGGTGGGCAGGCCCCAGCTTGGGAGCTGTGCAGGCACCACGCCTGGTTGTGTAGAGTATTGGATGTGGGCACTGCTATGCAGAGCAGCGGGTCATCCTTGTGGAGCAGCCACACTTGCTGCTGGGGATGAGGGTGACCACACCATAGGCTACAGCTTGCACCTTCTTCTCTGGCCATGGCTCTGCCCCTGGCTGGACATGGCAAATGTGTGTTGGCCAGGGAATCAGAGAAGTGGCCACCTGTGTGGGGGCCCAGTGTCTCAGGGCCCTGGAGCCCTGGGTCTGTCCCCCTCAGCTGGGGCCAAAAGGCCTAAGTCAAAGGTAAAGCCCAGCTGTGTCCAGCAGGGACTGGTTGAGGTGGGGAGGAGAGTGGGGGGCATCTGAGCCTAGGGACCTGGTCTCTGCATCTGTCGTTCTTCCCTGGCCCGCCCAAGCCAGTTGAATCCCTGTCCTGCAAACACCTCCCAGCAGGTGGTTGCGTTCCTGGCGGACTCAGCAATTGGCCTGGCACATAGTAGATGCTCAATGAACGGTAAGCGAAAGATTAATGACTGAAGGAGGGATCTTGGGTGCATCCACCCCACCCCCGCCCATGGAACCAATACACCCGCAGGGCTCTGCCGTGGGAGTCGGGGAGGAGTGGGGAGAAAGTCTGCGCGGCCAGCCCCGCGCAGCGTCCCTGATCTAGGGGCCTATGGGGTGGGTAGGGCGAGGGGATACCTGATTCTCAGTAACTCTAGAGGCGGCGGCAGCTTTGCATGCAGTGCGCATTATTGCTCTATAGTCGGCATCGGACTACCTAAGAGGGAGGGGGAGCGGGCAGCCCCGGGTAGGGTCGGGAAGAGGGGTGGGGCTGCATGCAGTGACGTCACAAAGGCGGCGGCCAATGGGGCGGGCCCTTGGGGTGGGGTCGCCGCCGAGGCTTTGGCATAGACGGGCGAAAGTTGGCAACCGAATGGGGGCGGGGCCTGGGTCTCAGGGGTGGGGCCTGCCTCTGAGAGGCGGGGCCTGAGGCGCCCGGCTAGGGGCGGGCCTCGGGGCGTGGAAAGTAATCCCGGACATCCCAAGCCCCCCGCGTCGGCGGGCAAGATGGGGTTCAGCGCCCCCTCCCTGACCCGAGTGCAATCCGTTCATAAATAAAACGTACAAATACAGAAAGAAAGAAACCCGACGCGTCCGCAACCCCCCCAGGGGGCTTTACCCGCAAAGCGAATACAGAGGTGTGTAGAGAGCAGCACCCAGGCCTGCCTGTCGGCCCCGGGATTCCGTCCTCCAACACGAATGCCCAGGGTACGGGGGTGGGGGCCCGGGGCAGGGCGGAAGCGGGGTCCGAGGAGGTCGGATGAGTCCATGCGATTCGATATGTGTCATTATTATTCCATATGGAGGACAGAGCCCGGGAAGCTGGGCTGGAAGAATTCGGATTTGGCAGAGGATGCGAGGCGAGAGTAGGAGGGCGGCTCCAACCGAGGCCCCAAAAGAAACCCGAGGGAGGGGGTGCCGCCGTCCGCCCCTCTCCCCGACCCCCAACTCGTCTAACACTCCCGGGAGTCCCGCGAAGACTGCGAGGCAGGGGCGCCCCTGCAGGCCCGCCCGCTCCTCATCCGCCCCGGCCTGCTGCCGGGGAGGGGCCGGCTCCCTGGACGTCTGGGCGGCAGGACCTGCGCTAGGCTTGGGAAGGGGTGGGGGAAGACCTGAGTCCCTGCGACGCGATCCAGGGGCGCAGAGGCGGGAGGAGGGGCTCCCTACCTCACCTCACCCCCGTCTTCAGAGACCCAACTCGGAGATGAGGTTCGGTTCTGGGTCTCATCGACCCTATTGCTGGGAGAAAGCCGGGGGCACCCTGGAGGGGAGGGAAGGGGGCTCGGGGTGGGTCTCCCCTCGGGACCCTATTGCTTGAAGGGGCCAGCAAGGCCCCTGGCGGGCGGGGCGGGGTAGGACCGGGCCCGCCTCCCCCTATTGCTGTGAGGAGGGGCCCGCCCTCCGGCCCCTCCACCCGGACGCCAGCGAAGACTTCCCTGGGGGGCCGTATTGCTGAGAGCCGACCTGGCTGGGGGAGGCCCCGCTGCCCTAGGCCTGCACAGGGCTGAGCTGTGGCGGCGCAGGAGCCGCGGGGCCGCCGGCGCCGCCCTTGAAGCAGGCCGACTCGTAGTGCTTGTTGAGATAGGACTTGAGCGCGAAGCTCTTCTTGCAGCGCTTGCACTGGAAGTGCTTGAAGGCCGAATGCGTCTGCATGTGCGCGCGCAGGTTGGAGCGGTCGGCGAAGGCCTTGCCGCAGTGCGCGCAGCCGAAGGGTTTCTCGCCGGTGTGCGAGCGCATGTGGCCCTGCAGCAGCCAGGGCCGCGAGAAGGCTTTGCCGCACACGCCACACTTGTGGCGCAGGTCGTGCGTGAGCAGGTGCATGGCCATGGCCGGCATGGACACGTACACCTTGCCGCACGTCGGGCAGCGCCGCGCCAGCTGGCTGTCCAGGCTGCGGTGCGTCTGCTTGTGGCGGCTCAGGTTCGACGACGTGGCGTACGTTTTGCCGCACTCGCCGCAGGCGTGCCGGCCGCCAGCACCTGCGGCCCCCGGCCCCGCGCGCGCCTCGGTGCCTGCCCCCGCGCGCGTGCCGCCCCGGCCCCCAGGCCCGGATCCCACGCTGCGCCCGCCCGCCCCGCACCCGCCTCCGGCATCACTGTCGGGGGCCGCCGCCGAGGCTGTTGAGGGAGCGGCGGCAGAGCCGGCATTGGAAGCCTTACGCCGCGAGCGCCCGTCGGTGA
This sequence comes from Cacajao melanocephalus, assembly GCA_963573385.1. NCBI lineage: Eukaryota > Metazoa > Chordata > Mammalia > Primates > Pitheciidae > Cacajao > Cacajao melanocephalus. The sequence continues at coordinate 49,004 of CAUYLG010072368.1, read as the reverse complement.
TGAAGAAGGCGTCCGCCGCGTAGCCCTCGCTGACGGCCGCGTCACCGTTGATGTAGCCGCCCGCAGCGGTGGCCAGCTCCGGGCGCGGGGTGGGCGGCGGCGCAGAGCCTGCAGCCGCCGGACCCAGCTCTCCACGCACAGCTGCCGCGTACATGGGCTCCGGCGACGGCCCTTTGAGTAGCGCAGCCTCGGCGTCGCCATCGTAGACGGACGGGGGCCCCACGTAGTCGCTGAGGTACCCTGCGGGCCGAGGCGGACGGACAGCGGGAGGGGAATGGGGCGGCGGCAGAACACACATGGGGGGCGGGAGACAGCAGACGCGGACCGGGAGACCCGGGTCCGGGAGAGAGGCGAACAGGGAGAAGGACAAAGGAGAGGGGGTCGAGAGACCGCGGGGCAGAAAGGATGGAGAAGGCAGGGAGGGGAAGAGAGGAGAGGAGAGGAGAGGATGAGACAGGGCCGGGCCAGGCTCCGCCCCCGCCGCCCCACCCTCGCGGGGAGGAGGAGAGAGGCGCATCTTCGGGCGCGGCTGCCCCCCTTCCACGGAGCCTCAAGGTCAGGGGGGAGGGGCGGTGCTTCCTCTCCCTCCTCCCCCACCCTCTGTACCCTCCCCCTCGGGTTCTCCCCACTTCAGCAGTTTTCCCTGATTATGCAACACACTGCAGACCCGCGGCGCACAAAGCCAGGACCGCCGGCCCAGGAACCCCTCTGTCCCGCCTCGCCAGGGTCCTTGCCGGCTCTCACCCTGGCCTGCAAAACATGCGCTCCATTTTGATGCTGATCCCCTCTGGCCCTCTAGTTCCTCCAACACGCCCTGAAGACGTCTCTCTTCCCCAGTTACTCCGGCCTCACCAGCACATCCCTCAGCTCTCCTGCCACCCGCTGGACTTGACCCTGCCCTTGCTGCCCAGGCCACAGTCTCCTCTGTGCACTCTGCTTCTCCTCAGAACTCCGTCTCACCAACCTGCACCCTACCTGTTCAACATTGCCCTCTCCCGCTCACACCCGAACCCTTTTCAGGGCCTTCTCAAGCTCCTGAACGGGTGACTAGGGAGACGCCGCGATGCAGAGAGGGCCAAGGCGTCCACCTTCACAGGGAGGAGCTGCAGGAGGGCAGCATCACTCATGCGGGGGGCTGCAGTTGTTCCCCAGGCACAAGATGGATCTCATAACTTCAAAGTCACAAATGCATGCCCCTCGTCTTGCCCTGGCTCCTTCAGGGTTACACCCAGTCTTCCAGCACCGTCAGCCCTTGTGTCCCCTCACAGGGTGGGCTGCACACTGATCTGGGGAACTCACCACCTCCTCAGTCACGCAGGGTCACACATGCAGTCACCCCGGACACACTCTCAGTCACATGGTGCACAGCAGCCTCGGAGTCACATGGTCCCATGTAGTGGCACACAGGCGAGCACATACACACACACAGGGTCACACACAAGCGCACACGGTCACATGGCCACACACAGTCACATGGACCCACACAGGCTCACACTCCTGCAGGTCACACTTGCTCTGCCACCCCACGCTGCTGGCACTTCCGTCCCCCTCTCCTGCATGCTGACAGTTGTCCTTGAACTTGGGCACCCTTACACAAAGAGCCTCCCCCTGCCTCCCACACCTTGGACGTCCCTTGCTCGCAGCCTCCTCCCTGTTTCCTCTCCCTGACCCAGGCTTCAGGGAAGAGACTGCTGCTGCCTCTGCTGTCCCTTCTGCTCTGACAGGTGGGCGGCCCTGTTGTACCCCCCCCCCACCCCGCCCCACTTCCTGGAGCTCCCTGCATTCCCCCGCTAGCCCTAGCAGGTGTCCTGGTGCAACCAAGGAAGAGGAGGGTGGTGAGGCAGCCCGGATCTCTGAGTGTAGGTTTGTGTGTGCCCGCATAGCTGTGTCCTGCCATGGCAGCATCCATGCGGCTGTATCTGTCCCAGCCTGGGTCAGGGTGTGGATCCGTGTGTGCCTTCGGGTACCTCCAGTTCCTGATCCTCTTCGCCACCCTCTGTCCAGCGTCAACACTCTCCCTGCCCAGCCTTGGCCTCTGCGTTCCCCTTCCTCCCCTCTACAGTCCAGGCTCCAGCCACAGCCTCTTGCCGGTTTTGGTTCCCTTCAGTCTGTTTCTCCGGGCTCTGCCCTCCGCCCCCACACTCTGGTCCTCCACCTTCCAGCAAAGCCCCAGGCCCTGCGTCCCAGGCTCAGACCAGCGCTCACCTTTATCGTGCAGTGGCACGCCGAGGTCGCTGCGAGCGCGCCCGTAGGAGCTCTCCAGGTCTGCCGAAGAGAACGTGTCAAGTTTGACCTTCTTGACCAGGAAGGACCTGGGCATGATTCCTGCGGGGCTCCGGCGCTGTGGGCCTGCGGAGCCGGGGCTTAGGGGGGCTGCGGCGGCAGGGCCTCGTCACCATCCGAGGAACGGCAGAGACAGCGCGGGTACCCACTCTGGCCTTTGGATGCTGCCGCGCGAGTGGTGTCCTCTCTCCTTGCTGCCCTGCGTCTCCTTCGGGGCCCCTCCGGATCCCTCTTCTTTTCCCTTCCTTCCTTCCTTCCTTTCTTCCTTCCTTCCTGCTTCCTTCCTTCCTTCCTCCTCTCCTTGCCTCGCCTCGCCTCGCCTCGCCTCGCCTCTCTCCTCTCCTCTCCTCTCCTCTCCTCTCCTCTCCTCTCCTCTCCTCTTCTCTTCCTTCCTTCCCTTCTCTGGTCCCGGCTTCCCAGCCCGCAGTGCCGCCCCTGGACAGGCGGGGGAGGAGGCTGGGGGGGCGGAGAGGGGGGGAGCGGCTCCGTCCCGGGCCTGGAGGCTGCGAGTGGGTGCAGGGCTGGCCCGGCTCCGTGGCCCCCTTCCCCTCCCCCCCCGCCGCCGCCGCGGCGGAGCCTCAGTCAGCGGCCCCCCATGCCCCCGGGGGCGGCGGCGCCGGGCCCGGAAAACGCGGCGGTGGCGGCGGCGGCGGCGGCGGCGGCAGCAGCGCCGGCAGCTTCGCCGGCAGCTTCAGCACCGCGGCCAGCGCCGGCCTGAGCAGCACCGCGGCCAGCGCCCGGCCGCGCTCTACCGGCCGGGCGGAGAGGGGCGGTCCGCGGGGGCTTGGCCGCCGGGCAGGGGTCCTCGGCGGGGGTCTCTGGGAGGCTTGCTTTATTGTTCTGCAGCCGGAGCGAGCGGCAGCGGCGGCGGCGGCGGCAGCGGCGGCGGCGGCGGCGGGCGGGGGGCGGGGGTCCTGGGGGGAGGGGTGCGCAGGGAGGGCGGGCCGAGGGAGGAACAGGGGCTCCGGGGGCGGGGCTCGGCGCTCGGACAGCTCCAGGGACCGGCCTCCTGAGCCCGCAGCCGCCTCTGCCTGCGGCCTGGCCCAGCCTCTGGCTTTTAAAGCCCAGGAGCTGGGGAAGGGGGAGGGAGCGGGGGAGAGGCCGGCGGAAATGGCTGCGCTAGGCCGAGCCCGGGCCTGGGTCTCCTGGGAGGGGTCCTGGGGATGCCTCAGCCTGCGCGTGTGGGGAATTCCCCCGCGCGGCTCGGGTAACCGCGGCCCGGCGATCAGCAGCATTGTCAGGAGTGTGGGGAGAAATGGAACCAGGCCTGGGACCCACTCGCCCGGGACTTGGGGTCTTCTGGGGAGGAACGCAGGGCGGACCCCAGTCCGGCCTGCCTCGCTCCGGACCTGGGGCGCGGGATCTGCAGGGGCGGGCGGGGGAGGCGGGAGCCGGAGGGGCGAGTGCTGAGGCAGCGAAAGCGCAGCATGCGCCCTGTGCCGCAGTGGCTCCTGCCGCTCGGTCACCCGGGCTGACCCGGTGCCCGCTGGAGGGGCCTCCCCGCCCCCGTCTCTCTCCCCCGGGGCGGGTGTGCAGCGCAGCGGCGTCGCTGCGAGCGGGGTGTGGAGGGGGAAAGGGGGGCTGCCACGACCCTGCTTCAGAAATTCTGTGGCTTCGGAGGTTTTCCGCCCTTCCGCGCGGCTGCAGCTCCCCCCGGCATCCCCGCAACCAAGCGGATAACCCTTCCCTCGGCCGCCCGCCCGGCGTTTGCAGCCCCTATGACGTCAGGCTCAGCGGCCAATGGCGGGGCGCCGGGCGCGGGGGCTCCGGGGCTCCGGGTGGCACAATGGCCGCGCGCGGGTGCAAATGTCCCCAATTAGGGCCCGGCGCCGCCATTGTCCCCTCACCCGCCCCGCCCGGTGGTCCGGGCCTACGTGCTCCCACGCGCCCCGCTGTTGCTGGGGACCAAGGTCGCGGGGGCGGCCCCGGGGAGCGTCCGGGCGCGGGTGTGCCGGGAGCGCCTGCGATGCTGGCGCGCGCTCGTTGCGGCGCTCAGTGACCTTGCGCGGGGCGGGCCCGCGGACAGCGGCGGGGAGCGCGCGGCGGCCGGCCATAGGGAAGACGGCATGCGGGGACGCGCCGCAGTTGCTGAGCTCAGCGCCGCGCCCCGCCCCGTCCGCCCGGCCCCGCGCAGATTCCGGGTGGGTGTGACCTGGCTCGCCCGCGCGGTGGGTGCGGCGGAGACCGCGGACCCGCTTTGTGCCAGCCGCCCCGGCCCGGGCAGCGGCGGGACATTCATCTTGCGTGGCAGGCGCTCCCGAGGGGTGGGGGCGGGGCGCGGCCGCCCCCTTATCGCCGAGCAGCAGCCGGCGAGGCTCGCGGTGGGGGCGGGGGGGATCCCCCTCGGCCGCACTGCGCGGGTCCAGGCTCTCTCCCGGGGGGCCGGGCCGAGGCTCAGCCGGAGGCGCGGGGCCAATTAACATTTTGATTGCGGGACTGGGGGGCCATCTGGACCGAGGCCTAATTACCCGGCAGACCCTCGGGGCGCCGGCGGGACGTGCCAGGCGCGAAGCCCTCATCACCCGGCGCTCACCGCCTCCTCCCGGACACTGTCCCCGCCCTCAACTCGGTCCTTCCAACTCCATCCCTGGCCTCCTCCACTCATCCTAGTATTCTTGCCTCTCTGTCCCCATACTCTGGTCCTTCCGGGCCCCCAACTCTGTCCCCTTCCTCATTCCTCCGTCCCTCTGCTCCGTCCCCCCACCCCCTTCTCTCTCCTTTGTCCCTCCCTCCCACCTCATCCCTTCTCCCCGCGCCATTCCTGTCGCCCTACACTCACCCTGTTTCCCCATCCCTCCATCCACCCTCTCAGCCCCTTCCTCTCCTGCCTCTGTGCACATACCTGCCCCTCTCTGTCAACCTCCTCACCCCCTTTGCCCCTAGCCCCCTTGACAGAAGAGGCAGAGTGGGACACATGTGTCCCTCGGCCAGGCGTTCCCGAGGGGACCATTGGGGCAGCCCTTGCTCCTGCTCGGGTGGAGCCTGCAGCCCCCTGGGACCCCTGGCGGGGAGGGACAGCTGGGTCCAGGCCTTGGCCATCAGTCTGCACCTACCCGGGTGCAGAGCGCACATGCGACCCGGGCACAATTACTTGGCCTCCTCGCCCCGCCCCCTGCCTCAGCATCCTGACCACCCCCCCTTCCTCCTCACCCCCAACATCAGAAGGCTGATGTGATGTCCCAGTCCTGGGCCCTAGCTAGGAGAGGCTGGAGGAGGACAGTGGACAATTCTCACGCTTTGGAAAAGTGTCAGCACTCCTGCATGGGAGGCCTCTCCGAGTCTCTTACTGAGAGCTGGGGCCTTGGGAGGCTTTGTTGCAGGAGAGGAGATGGTCAGGGCACAGGCTGACTTGGCCCCCAGCCCATCAAAGTCCCGGTCCCCCTCACCACTCTCTGCAGAGCCCCAGCTGGGGAATCTCTTCCTCCCACCCTGATGCAAGCCCCAGTTCTGCCCCTTGTCCCTTTTAGTGGGTGCAGTGTTGGCTCCAAACACTCTGTGCCCTCTGCTGCTGGCTGCACCTGTCCCTGTCCCTCCCAGGCCCCATATTGTAGAAAGGTCTGTCGTAAGGGTCTTGTGTCCCCAGCACCCCACCCTCAGCAAAGCCAGAGCCCCTGGCACGCCCACCCTCGAGTCTGCAGTCACGCTGTCACCCACCGCTGCCCTATTGAGACTCCAACCCAGTAAACCAGTGGACAGCCCAGATTCAAGGGTCCACCCTGCTGGACAGAAGCGACGGGCAGAGAATGGGGTGTTGAATGGAGGTGACAGGTATGGGGTACAGTTACTGGTGGTGATAGAGCACAGTTGGGGCAGCAGATGAGAACATTGACTTGGTTTTTGTTGTTTTCATTTTTGGGACAGAGTTGTGCTCTTGTTGCCCAGGCTGGAGTGCAATGGCAAGATCTCGGCTCACCCCAACCTACGCCTCCCAGGTTCAAGCGATTCTCCTGCCTCAGCCTCCCAAGTAGCTGGGATTACAGGTATGCACTACCACGCCTAGCTAATTTTGTGTTTTTAGTAGAGACAGGGTTTCTCCATATTGGTTAGGCTGCTCCTGAATTCCCGACCTCAGGTGATCCGCCTGCCTCACCCTCCCAAAGTGCTGGGATGACAGGCATGAGCCATCGTGCCTGGCCGAGGACATTGACTTGGAGAAGAGGTCAAGGCTTAGAGGGGACAGGCAGTCTGCAGAGGTTTATTCAGGAGAACATTAGACTACCAGGAATTTGGGCACGATGAGCAGGCGTGAAGCCACAGTGAGGGCTGCTGGGTGGTTAGTGGCCGATGACGCATGCTCCAGGTAGGATGCTCAGGGAGAGGAGGGAATTGGGGTCTGCAGGCCTCAGGCAGGAGCACAGGAGTGGTTGGGGGAGAGAGAAAGCAGCCCCCAGAGAGGGCTGTGGGGAGGGACAGCATGGAAGGAGGGCCCTCAGCAGTGAGGTTGTGGGGTCGCTGGGGACAGAGCCCAGGAGAGGGTTTCAGGATTGGGGTGTCTGCATTCCAAAATGGTTCTGATGGGATTGGGGGAGGCATGGGGATGAGGGCACGTGGCGAGCGGCCCAGACAAGCCCAAGGGCAGACTGGTCCCTGCTGGGGCAGGAGCTTCGGAGGAGCCACAAGAGCAAGGTTGCCCCACAACACAACTGTAAATGTGCATGTGAAAAAGAAAAGCAGAGAGCAAGGGCAACTATCAGTGCCAGAAGATGTAAGAACAGGCTAGCATTCTGATTGTCTAAAGAAGTAACTGGCACAAATGAACTTTTTACACAGCAAAGATGCTGAGACCTCAAAGGGGTTAGCAGGTAACTGACTACAGAAGAAATAAGAGACCTGCTAGGAATCAAAGACGTGCTGGCTGGGTGAGGTGGCTCCCTGTCATCCCAGCACTTTGGGAGGCTGAGGCCAGCGGATCACCTGAGGTCAGGAGTTCAAGACCAGCCTGGCCAACATGGTGAAACCTGTCTCCACTAAAAATACAAAAATTAGCTGGGCATGGTGGCAAATGCCTGTAAACCCAGCTACTCAGGAGGCTGAGATGGAAGAATCACTTGAACCTGAGAGGCAGAGGTTCCAGTGAGCTGAGATTGTACCATTGCACTCCAGCCTGGACATTCTCAAAAAAAAAAAAAAAAAAAAAGGAATCAGAGACATCCAAATTCAATGACAAAATGCAAATTTTAGGGTTTTTTCTTGTTTTTTACAGCAAATATCAAATATGCACAGATGTGCAAAGAGCCAGGTGATTTGGGTTCCCCTCATGCCCAACAAGCACCTTCACTAAAGACCAGCCATGGGCATCCTGCTTCCTCCCTGACTCCCTCATCATTTTGAAGCAAATCCCAGACATCGCATCACAGAACGCCATTTTTGGCAGGGCTTGGTGGCTCACGCCTTGGTAATCCCAGGATTTTGGGGAGCCGAGGTGGGCAGATCACTTGAAGTCAGGACTTGGAGACCAGCCTGGCCAGCATGGTGAAATTCCGTCCCTACTAAAAATACAAAAACTGGCCAGGCACAGTGGGTCATGCCTGTAATCCCAGCGCTTTGGGAGGCCGAGGTTGGCAGATAACAAGGTCAGGAACTTGAGACCAGCCTGGCCAACATTGTGAAACCCCGTCTCTACTGAAAATACAAAACTTAGCCGGGCATGCTGGCAGGTGCCTATAATCCCAAATATTCAGGAGACTGAGGCAGGAGAATCACTTGAACCTGGGAGGCAGAGGTTCCAGTGAGCTGAGACTGAGCCGCTGTCCTCCAGCCTGGGCAACAGAGCAAGACTTCATCTGAAAAAAAATAGCCGAGTGTGGTAGCAGGCGCCTGTAATCTCAGCAACTTGGGAGGCTGAGGCAGAAGAATCATTTGAATAGGGAGACAGATGTTGCTGTGACCCGAGATCGCGCTACTGCACTCCAGCCTGGGCGACAGAGCAAGCCTCCATCTCAAAAACAAAAACAAAACAAAAAAAACCCCGTGGTCATTTTTCTCTTGTTAAAGACGTGAGTGGGGGTGCAGGGGGCAGCTAAGGAGCTGCAGAGCTGGGCCTCCGCCTCCTGCTCAGGGCCAGCCCAGCTTGAGCTGGGGGTGCCTGGAGACACGATTGGACCCCGCCTCCTTCTTGCTTTCAGCAGGGCTACCCCTCAGTCTCCTGTGTCCCCCGGACTGCATAGCAGAGGGGCCAGCAGCCCAAATCCCACCCCCTTCCAAGCGGTCCAACTGCCTGACTTGCTCAGACCTTCACCTTCTGGCAGGGGTCACTTAATTTTTTTTTAAGAGATGGGGTCTCGCTATGTTGCCCAGGCTGGAGTGCAGTGGCTATTCACAGGCGCGATCCCACTACTTATCAGCACAGGAGTCCGACCTGGGCCAGTTCACCCCTCCTTAGGCAACCTGGTGGTCCCCTGCTCCCGGGAGGTCACCATATTGATGCCAAACTTAGTGTGGACACCCGACTGGCCTAGTGCACTACAGCCCAGAACTCCTGGGCTCAAGTGATCCTCCCACCTCAGCCTCCCAAGTAGCTGGGACTACAGGCACGGGCCACTGCGCCGAGCTGGAGATACAATTTTCATATGGTAAAATCCCTTAAATGTAGATTCCATCAGCTTTAAAAACATATATTATCTTGCAACCCATTCACCTACAGAGACACAGGATACTTCCATGCCCTACAGGATGGTCCTTTGGGGCAGGTGAAAAGTTTTGAAGGAGACACCGAGGAGAGGCTGGAGGAACCTGAGAGTGAGGGCTGGGAGGAGGCAGAGAGAGAGGAGTCGGGGGAGGAAAGAGGTGGGGGAGGCAGAGACTGAGGGGGAGGAGGCGGCTCAGGAGGAGCAGGAGGAGAGGGCTTCCACCAAAGGGCAGCCGGGCCCCACCTAACCACTCTAAGCACTCCTGGCAGCTGGGCTCACTTCTTTCCTAGCAGGGTGATATGGGGAGGGCTCTGGAAGTGGCCAGTGGGCACTGATCTGCCTGCAGTGTGGAAGCCCGGCGTCAGCCACCCTCCTAATTCCCGATGCAGCGTGAGCCTCCCCACCCTCACCTTCCCGGATCTCCCCATGGTGTGGCTTGACTGATGGAGGCAGGACTGCAAAGGCCCAGACATTCCTGCCTGAGGCAGGACAACCCTGATGGGCCATGGGCTCAGGCCTTTTGGCGGCCAGCAAAGGTGGTTGCCCCTGGGTGACCATCATTCCTCCCTCCACCCCATCTGACCTCCTCGCACTCCTTCCACAGATGTCCATCCTGAGAGCTGTCCTTTCAACATCCGAAAGCCCCAGACTCAGGCTCAGAGTCCCTTCCCAAAGCTTCATTCTGCTCCCTCCAACGGAATGTGATCCTCCAGCCAAGTTCACACTCCTGTCCCCACTTCCACCCCAGCCCCCGTGCTCCCCTACCCAGGTTCCTTGAAGGCTTTTGGGCCTGGCTGTCCTCCCCAGACTCTCCTGTTGGCTGAAAAGTCCCTGGGGACAGTGCACGTAGCCCAGCCTGTGCAACAGCCATTTCTGCTCCTCGCCTTGGCCAAGCCCTCCGGGGTTCTCCTTGTGCCTGTTCACCCTGGGGATGTTCAAGGCTCCATGCCAGGCACCCCATCATCTCCTTGCCCTCTCCCAGCCTCAGCTTTTTTGCCCTGGTGCTCTCGCCCCGACACTTCGAACTCAGTAGAGCTTCCAGCCTTCAGCCTCAACACATCTCTCTGCCTGTGGCCGCCGCTCTGGTGGAGCCCCAGGAATCGTTCGTCTGTGGGCTTCGCCCTTGTGGATCCCCCTTTGATACTGACTTGGGTCTGGCTGTGGGCATCAGCAAGCGTGATCTGAGCCAAGGCTGTGATCACGCACACCGTGGGATGACTCCGGACTACTCCCTTGCTTTGGGATGCCTGCAGCCACAGCCGGCCGGGAGGAGCTCAGACTGGGCTGCTGAGGACAGGCCACACAGAGCGTTTCTGTTGGACAGGTGCCACAGAAGGTCCAACCCCAGCCGACCTCCCAACCAAATGCAATCACACAAGTGACCCCAGCTATAAAGCATGGGGTAGAACTGCCCTGCGGAGCCAGTCAGCTTGCACGATCGGAGAAATAATAAGTTGCTACTGGCCGGACGCAGTGGCTCATGCCTATAATCCCAGCACCGTGGGAGGCCCAGGCAGGCAGATCACCTGAGGCCAGGCATTCCAGAGCAGCCTGGCCAACATGGCAAAACCCTGTCCCTGCTAAAAAATACAAAAATTGGGGCCAGGCACAGTGGTTTGCGCTTGTAATTCCAGCACTTTTGGAGGCTAAGGCGGGTGGATCACCAGGTCAGGAGTTCAAGACCAGTCTAGCCAAGATGGTGAAATCCCGTCTCCACTAAAAATACAAAAAAATTAGCTGGGCATGGTGGCGGGTACCTGTAATCCCAGCTACTTAGGAGGCTGAGGCAGAGAACTGCTTGAACCCAGTAGGCAGAGGCTGCAGTGAGCTGAGATCGTGCCATTGTACTCCTGCTTGGCCACAGAGTGAGACTCTGTCTCAAAAAAAAAAAACAAAAGTTTGGGCTTGGTGGCACATGCCTGTAATCCCAGCTACTGGGGAGGCCGAGGAAGGAGAATCACTTGAAACCTGGGAGGCAGAAGTTGCAGTGAGCCAAGTTTGCACCACTGCACTCCAGCCTGGATGACAGAGCAAGACTCCATCTCAAAAAAAAGTTGCTACTAGCATCTACATTTTACACAGCAATAGGTGACTGAAACAAAAGTTGGCAGCTGGAAGTGGGGTGCTGTTGTACCAAATATCTAAAATCAGCGGTACTGGCTCCAGGACCGGGTGGCAAGCAGAGGCCTGAGGAGACTGTCTACAGAGAATGGGAGTGAAGGAATCCGCGAGGAGGATGGAGGAAGGTGAGCCATGTCAGCATGACACCCAGAGACTCAGCTGGCAAAATTGTGTAGGTGCCTGGTATGGCATGAAATGCCCCACCACCAAATAAAGATGTGTTGAAGTCCTAATCCACAGCATCTCAGGATATGACAATATTTGGAAATAGGGCCATTGCATGCAGATTGAATTAGTTCAAGTGGCAGGGTGGACCTTTTTTTTTTTTTTTTTTTGAGACAGAGTCACCCAGGCTGGAGTGCAGTGGCGTGATCTCGGCTCACCACAACCTCCGCGTTCAAGCGATTCTCCTGCCTCAGCCTCCCAAGTAGCTGGTATTACAAGCACACACCACCATGCCCTAGTAACTTTTTTGTATTTTTAGTAGAAACGGGGGTTTCACCATGTTTCCCAGGCTGGTCTCAAACTTTGGGAGCACAAGGTGGGCAGATCACCTGGGGTCGGGAGTTTAAGACCAACCTGACCAACATGGAGAAACCCTGTCTCTACTAAAAATACAAAATTAGCTGGTTGTGGTGGTACTGCCTATAATCCTAGTTAGGAGACTGAGGCAGGAGAATTGCTTGAACCCAGGAGGCAGAGGTTCCGGTGAGCCAAGAATGCGCCACTGCATGCCAGCCTGGGCAACAGAGCAAGACTTCATCTAAAAAGATAAAAAAGTCCAAACAATAGTAGCTTAGGCTAGACATCTGTCTCTTTCACATAGAGTTCAATGGAAGCCATCCCGGACTAGTAGGGCAACTCCACATCCATAGAGCTCTATAATTCTATCTTGTTGTTGTTGTTTGTTTTTTAAAAAAACAGAGAAATCCCAGCACTTTGGGAGGCCAAGGCGGGCGGATCACCTGAGGTCAGGAGTTCAAGACCAGCCTGGCCAACATGGTGAAATCCTGCCTCTACTAACCATACAAAAATTAGCCAGGTCTGGTGGCTCAAGTCTGCAATCCCAGCTACTCAGGAGGCTGAGGCAGGAGAATTACTTGAGCCCAGGAGTCAGAGGTTCCAGTGAGCTGAGATGGAGCCACTGCATGGCAGCCTGGGCGACAGGTCAAGAATTGGTCTCAAAAAAATAAATTCATAAATAATAATAAAATAAATATCTACAGGGCTATGTGCACCTGCACACCAGCAAGCAAGACCTCCCTTCTGCAAGTTGCCCCCTGGTTTCTCTGCCATGACAGTGAAACTTCCTGTGTGATCTTTACTTTCCTCTTCCCTCTACCCTCTCCTTCTCCCCACCCCCCTGCACCCCGCCCCCAGTTCCATGCTGCAAGAGGCCCCTTCCCTGAGGCTGTTGCTGCAGGGGTGTTCATGCCTCTATGAGTGCCCATCTTACTTCACATGGGTTCCCTCTTCCTCCATTTGGGCCCTCTTCCCTCTGTGGCCTCTCGTCTGCCTCTGTGTGTCTGATGCCAGGGCTCCGTCCTTGGCCCTCCTCCTGTTCTCCTCCTTCCTCTGTGTTGCCAGGGACCTATCTTCTAGAGCTTTGGCCTTAGGGACCTCCCAGGGCATGATGGTTTCAGGTCTGTGCTTCCCCCTTTCCTTTCTCCCCGGAGCCTTCCTGCCTTTTTGCCTTTTTAAAATGTCCCCTGCAAGGTCCCATAAGCTCCTCAGGCCTTGTCTAACTCAGAGCTCCCGACTGCCAACCCCTCCTCCCCATGGCCCCCAGCCCTAGTGCCCAGGCCAGAAACCCTGAACTCCCCAAGTCAGATTTCTTCCCAGCCCACTTCCCACCCAACAGCAAATCCCATCAACGGTGCGGGAGCTCAGAACTGCCTGTGATCTGTGCTCCTCTCTGTTCCCCTCTGTCCTTCCAGCTCCCTTTCCTCCCGGCACAATTCTTGCAGCCTCCTGGTCCTTCCCCACCACTCCCTCCCTGGGAGTGCATCTCTGCTTACAGCTCTCCAACAGATTCCGATGGTACACAGGGCTAAAGCTCTGAGCCACAGCCTCCAAAGACAATGCCCGCCCTTCCCGCCTCATCTCAGGCCTCCTTCTCCCTCATCCTCTCTTCTCTGACCATCCCAATCCCCTTGCAGCCTCTTGAGCATACCCAGCTCACGCAGTCCTGCATCATGCCTTTGTGCTGCCCAGGACGCCCTTCCCCCAGAGCTCCCTGGAAAGGCTTTCCTGAGCTCCCCAGTCAGAAGGACCCTGGCCCTCCAACCACTCTTCGTTCTGGGTTCCTCTGAGATCACCAGCTCCCGGGGAGGGGGGACTTTCCCTGCCCGAGTGAAACTGAGCCCTCAATCCGGACCTAAGATGGGTACTGCCACTCTAGGACATCTTGAGCCCCATCTTCTAGGGAGTCGGAGGGGGGTCTCTGCACTTGTGCTGTTAATAACAGTTGCTCCCAGGGACAATCTAAAGGCATTTCAGTAGCCCCAGATCCTGCCCCAGAAATAGGCCAGGGTGCCTGTTGCCCACTGAGTTTGAGCAGCCTTAGGATCGGGGTCAAGCAGAGAAGCCATGGTTCCAGGCAGAACTGGCTTTTTGGGCCTGCAACCTGGACAGTCACAGAGGGCCCCAGGCTCAGAATGGCCCCATACTTGGGTTTTTGTTGTTGTTTTGTTTTGAAATAAGGTCTCGCCCTGTCGCCCAGGCTGGAGTGCAATGGTGCTATCTCAGCTCACTGCAGCCTCTGCCTCCCAGTATCAAGTGATTTTCCTGCCTCAGCCTCCTGAGTAGCTGGGATTACAGGCACACATCACCACACCTGTTAATTTTTAGTAGAGCTAGGGTTTCACCATGTTGGCCAGGCTGTCTCGAACTCCTAATCTCAAGTGATCCACCTGCGTCTGCCTCCCAAAGGGCTGGGATTACAGGCAGGAGCCACCGCACCTGGCCCATACTTGGTTTAAATTCTATGCTATTGCCATCTTGAAATTTATTTATTTGTTTGTTTATTTATTTATTTTTTGGAGGGGGAGGGAGGGAGGGAGGGAAGGAAGGAGGGATGAAAGGAAGGAAGGAATTTATTTACTATTATTATTTTTGAGTTGGAGTCTCACTCTGTCACCTAGACTGGAGTGCAGTGGCACTATTTTGGTTCACTGCAACTTCTGCCTCCTTGATACAAGTGATTCTCTTGCCTCAGCCTCCTGAGTAGCTGGGATTATAGGCACCTGCCATCACACCCGGCTATTTTTCGTTGTTGTCGTTTTTTCTTGAGACGGAGTCTTGCTCTGTCGCCAGGCTGGAGTGCAGTAGTGCTATCTCAGCTCATTGCAACCTCTGCCTCTCGGGTTCAAGTGATTTCAAGCCTCAGCCTCCCAAGTAGCTGAGATTACAGGCACACACCACCATGCCCAGTTAGTTTTTTGTATTTTAGTAGAGACAGTTTCACCATGTTGGCCAGGATGGTCTCGATCTGACCTTGTGATCCATCCGCCTCAGCCTCCCAAAGTGCTGGGATTACAGGCATGAGCCACCACACCCAGCCCATACTTGGTTTAAATTCTGTGCTATTGCCATCTTGAATTTTTTTTTTGAGTTGGAGTCTCACTTGGTTACCTAGACTGGAGTGCAGTGGTGTTATCTTGGTTCACTGCAACCTCTGCCTCCTAGGTTCAAGTGCTTCTCCTGCCTCAGCCTTCCGAGCAGTGGGGATTACAGGCACCTGCCACCACACCAAGCTATTTTTTTTTATATTTTTAGTAGAGATGAGGTTTTACCATGTTGGCCAGGCTGGTCTCAAACTCCTGACCTCAAGTGATCCGTCCACTTCGGCCTTCCAAAGTGCTGGAATTACACGTGTGAGCCACCATGCCCAGCCTATCTTGAAATTCTTAATAACTTTATTTTTATTGTTTATTTTTTTAGAGACTGGGGTCTCACTATGTTGTCCAAGCTAGCCTTGAACTCCTGGGTTCAAGCTCTCCCAGCTCAGCTTCCTGAGTAGCTGGGACTACAGGCATACACCATTGCACCCCACTCAATAACTTTCTAACTATGGGCTCCAAACTTTCATTTGACATGGAGCCCTGCAAATTATGTAGCTGCTCCTGGATGCAGGGACGCTCAGCTGACATTGCCTGAAGACCTGGAGAGCCAGGTGCTGCTTCTCCTGGGACCCCATGGCCCACAGCCTTCTCAGCTTCCACAACAGCCACCAGCACCCAGGAGGCCTCAGGTGCTGCAGTGAGAGTTGGGGGATCCACTGGACAAGGGAGCGTGGGCCTGGGTTCCAGTGGGGACAGAAAGTGGTTGTCAGGGGCGCGGGGCAGACAGGAAGCGGGTGTCAGAGGTGCAGGGCAGGGGTTCCAGCGGGGATGGGGAGTGGGTGTCAGGGCCGCCGGGTGAGGGTTCCAGCAGGCACAAGGAGCAGGTGCCGGGGGTACTGCACATTCTCCCTCCTAGGAGGCCCTGGACACTGGCCCAGGACTCTCACACCCACCCCCTCGGAGGCAAGTGGTAGCAGCTTTGTGGTTATGAGCCAAGCATGTGCCCCCAGGCACAGGGCTTGTCTAGCTGTACCCCACCCCATTGCTGGTTGGACTAGCAGCGGGCACCAGGCTCAGAATGGACCGATCAGATTCTGACTCCTGGATTCCACGCATTGGTCAGCACCTCTGAGGTCAGAGAGGACAAGTTAAGCGCTGCTGGCTAAGAGGGGCTGGAGTTCCCAGCCACTCAAGTGATGGGCCCAACCCAGCAGGCTGGCTATATGCCATCCCTTGCTCCCAGCTGTTCCTGTGTTCGAACCCAAGCTCTGGGGTTTCCCTAAGGTCCTAGGAGTGCACCATGGTGGAAGCCACAGGCACCAGAGCACCTCCCGTGCCCCCATAAAATGACCCGTATGGAAGCTGAGGCAACTTTATTGAAAGGAAGGCCAGTGAGTGGGACTCATATTTGATCTGCCCCAGAGTGGGCGCTGGGAGGTTGGGGAGAACGCAGTACTGGGGTGGGGGTGGCCCGCGGAGTCACACCTCCAGGTTGGACTGAGAGGAGCTGGGCTTGCCCACGAGGTTCTTGCGCGACACGGTGCCGCCGCTAGGGGGCGGCCAGTGGCGAACCACGTGCCGGTAGGAGGTGGCCAGGTAGTCAAAGTAGTTGATGTTGAGTTTCCGGGCCATGTAACGGCCCAAGTATTCCATTTGCTGTGGGGGCAGGTGGCGCTCAACTCGGGCCGGGACAGAACAGAGCCCAGTCGCCATGAGGGCAACCCCTTCCCTTTCCAGGCAGCACCCCCAGTCCTGCCCGCAGCCCCGGCGCCCTCTCCGCGGCCCCCAGCGACCAGGACCGCGCTGTATTTACCCTCTGCGTGCGAAACAGCCCCACCCAAAGACCCTGAACAGCGACCGGCGTCATCGTGGCCCGAGGAGGGCACGTGTCTGGGCGGGACCCACCTCGTAGCGCTCCGACAGCTGCACCAGCACCAGCGGCTCCAACCTGTGGCCGCCGAGGACCAGCTGGAAGAAGCATCTTCCGTAGGCTGCGGGAAGAGTGGGCTCAGCCGGCCTGCACGCCCCTTCGCGCTCCCAAGCGGCCTCCCCATCCCGATCCGTCCCGGGCTTCACCGTCGGAGCTGAGTGCCAGGCGCACGTAGACCAGGTGCAAGGGGCCCTGGCACACAGTGCGGCCCTGGATGGAGAAGTGGTACACGCCGCGCGAGTGGTTCAGCACCAGGCGGCGCAGCGGCAGCGACGAAATCACCATCCACAGGCCGACGCCCACGCCGTACGCGGGGAAGACCCAGGTCTCCTGCTTCCGCACCTGTGGGCGGGCGCCGCGGGGAGCGTCTGAGTGGATGCGGGGCGGGCCCGCGGGGGCGGAGGGCGGTGGGGTGGGGCCCAGGAGCTCACACCTCTCTCAGGGAGCTGACGCTGACCAGGACCACGCAAACGACGAAGAGCAGCATCCCCTTCCACAGCGTGTCCAGGTAGTACTCGAGCACGAAGACTAGGGGCGGCGCGGCGTGTGAGGACGCCCGGGCCGCCCGCAGCCGGGGGTGGCGGCGCCAGGACTTTGTCCGGAGTGGCCGGGTCCGCGCAGGGCTCGGGGCGGCAGCTGCAACTAGCCCGCTGCGTTTCCGCCCCCAGGAGCACGGGCCGGCCCCGCCCAGGGCCCCCGGCCCTGCCCACCCGGCTCCGCTCCATTCAGCCTCGGCCCAGCTCCCTCCTCAGATTCGCCCCGCCCTGTCCTGCCTCGCCACGCCCCGCGCCCGCCCCGCGCCCCCCACGCCCCGCCCTGCGCGCACCGTTTGGCTGCTGCTGCTGGAATGGGTAGAAGCTATTGTTCTTAAGGCGCCTGGCCAGGTGGCGCTCCGGGCAGAAGAGTCCTAGGGACCACAACTGGAAGCGCCAGCCGAAGGAGGTGAACAGGCCGCGGACCCGGCCCTTAGGGATCTGCCCCTTAGGGGTCTGGGTCAAGCAGAGGTGGTCAGCCTGGCCGCTCGCCCGCCGCCGTCGCCCACTGCCCACAGCGGCGCTCCTACCTGGCTGGGCAAATTCTCCAGGGCTGCAGACCCAAGAAGGAGCAGGAGCTCACAGACAGACGACTGGCAGGGCAGCAAGGCCAGGTGGCGGCCCAGGGTGGACCGCGCATGCGTTCTAGAAGTTCTGGGCGGGTTCTAGAAGGGGCCACTCTGTTGACCACCCCTTAGGGAGTGCCGGACTGAAGTTCCACAGTGGGAATGAGCTTCTTGGCCAGTCCATGCACTGGAGGCCCCTGTATGCCCTGTTCACAGTCCTCATCTGAAGGGTGGATGGGTGGACACCCCAGGCCTGAGGTGGTTAGGAATCCGCAGGCAGGGACCCCTCAATGAACCCCACAGCTGGGTAGGGCCCCACCGACAGCTCGCCAGTGTTCCCGAGGGTGGGACATACACACACTGGATCCCGTAGTCGGCAGGCAAAGGTACAGCCACCTGCAGACGCAAGAACCCTTGGGCCACCTTGACCCCACAACACACAGGCTCTGGGCGGGCTGTAGCCCCAGTGGCACCATCAGGTATAACCCGCTGACCAACCCTACCCTAAGGACCACACACACACAGCTCCTAAAAAAGTTTTATTTTAACAAAATGCTCCAATATCTGAAACTGGGCAAAGGTGGGTGGGGGGCAGGCTGGCTGAGGTGTCCCAGGTCTGTGGCTGCCTAGCTGGGTGAGGGGCTGGTGAGCAGCTGCTCCAGACACCACTGGACTTCCTCCAGGCCGCGGTAGGCCCGCTTCAGGCCCCGGGGAAGGCAGCGGCAGGACGCCAGGTTGAGGTACAGCAAGCCTGGGCAGCTGCTGATCACAGAGCTGTGGGCAGGGCAGGCCACAGGAAGGTGAGCCGTTGCCCAGAAGACTTGCCTCAGAAGGGCTTGAGCCAAGCTAGGGAGCTGTGCCTGCCGGTGCTCCACACCTGGCTCTGCCACCCATAGCCACCAAGGCCAAGCCCAGTTGCCCTGGTGTACCCAGGCCCACCCCACAAAGGGGCTCAGACAGTACGCATGTCCCTCTGACCCGTAGAGGTCTTGGGCCAGGCAGGACACCACTTTCAGGCCCCAGGCAGACTCGGTGACAGCCACACTGGCTCCAGGGACTCGGGGAGGGGATGCTGACCTGACTGTGCTTGGTGTGACCCTGGTGCCCCTGAGATTAAGGGAGCACAGGGCTGGGTGTGAGCCCCCAGGGGTGCTGAAGAAGGCAGCCAGGGCCTGCTCCAGGTCCTTCTCACTGAACCCCTGGCCACTCAAGTCCAGTTCTCGCAGGGTGTGGCACCACTTCTGGGTCAACACGGGGCTGCCCTCCTTGGCTAGCGTCAGCCGGTCTGAGGTGCCGTACAAGCCCAGATGCAGCTGCTCCAGCTCTGCGGTGAGAGGAGTGAGCATAAGCCGCAGGGTGGCAAGGGCCCCCACACCTCACCCACCCTGCCACCACCCAGGACCGCTGACCCCGGCACGGCAGATCTTGAAGGCCAGCTGGCGTGATGCGCGCACAGCCACGAAGATCCAGCAGGCGCAGGTTGGGGGAGCCGTGAAGCAGGCGGCCCAGGACCTCGTCACTCACAAAGTTGCAGGTGGAGCTCGCCAGGCAGAGCTCCTCCAGGCTGGGGAAGCCTGGCCCAGGAGCTGCCCCTCGTGCAGGAGGCTTGGGCAGCCACATCAGGTTCAGCAGCCGCAGCACCTGGGGACAAGGCCTAGGCTGTAGATGGGGGAGGGTGTCACAGGTGGGAGGGGTGGGGAACCAGGTACCTGGAGCTGAGGACAGCCTTTCTGCAGAGCCTCGACAGGCAGCTGGAGGGGAATGCTATTGCGGTTGATGCCGGTGCTCACCTCCAGGACCTGGAGCTGGGGGCAGCAGCTGCCCTGCAGAGGTAGCGGGGTGTCATGTGGTCAGTGGTCTGGCAGTCCCCAGCTCAGCATCTGGCTCTGCTCCCACCAATGCCAACCTACCAGCAGTGCGCCCAGGATGGCTGTTGTCTGGGAGCTGTAGGTCAGCCACAGCTTGCGCATTCGGTGCCCTGCCTCCTCCAAGAAGCTCACCACAGCTGTGGACTCCACCTGGGGCCCAGTACAAGAGAACCCGTCACCCCCGCCTGGGCTTTTTCAGGGCCCCTTGGGACACACGGCTCACCATGGAGTGCTGTAGGTCCAGGCTATGGAGCTGGCAGCAGGCTTTGGCTAGCATGACCAGAGCATCAGCAGTCACACCGTGGCAGCCGGAGAGTTTGAGGAAGGTGAGCCGAGGACAGGACTCACTTACCAGCTGCGGGGAGACAGAGGGCCAGCTCGGGTTGGGAAACAGCAGGCTAAGATCCACGAGGGAAACAGACAGGTGGCTGGTGCCAACCCCATTTTACCACCTTAGCTGTGACCTCCTTTTTGCCCATGTCACGCCTACCCGGGTGTCCCTGCCTCTGACACCTCCCTGCTGGAGCAAACAACAGGAAAGGAGAACCAAGCAGGCAGGCAGGCATCCCCATGGAGCAGTGTTGGGCCCCCAAGGTGCCTGACCCATTTCCTAGAGTACTGAACAGTCCCAGAGGGTCACAGCTGGTGTGCAGGGCAGCCTGAAGCTCTCACCTTCAACACGGGGTGTACCTGAGACTTCCAGTGGATGAGGGTCAGCCTCTGGAGCTGTGAAAACCTGGGCCGACAGCAGAGGCAGAGCTGCACTAATGTTCCCACACGAGTCCTTCCCACCCAAAACCTTGGTGCAGGGAGACAGAAGGGGCCTGGAGCCAGGGGATAAGGAAAAGAGGGAACCCCTCACCGACTGGGCATAAGCCACTCCAGGGAAGCAAGGAGCTTCTTCTCCGCCTTGACCCCGCCGTTGGCAGGCCGGCTGGCCAGCGGGGGCGACAGGGTCACAGTGTGCCAGAGCGCGGGTTGGGAGGCGGCCTCCTGCCAGCGGCGGCACACGCGCGCAGCCCTGGGAGAACGGCGCTGCTGAGGGTGCCGGCCCCTTTGTAGGCGATGCCCCCCTCTCGCAGCGCAGTGGACACCCGGCTCAAAGCTAGGCCCCTGGGGCTCCAACTGGGCGCCTAAGAGACTGAGCTCTCGGATGGCGGGGTGTGCGCTCCGATGCTTTCGCCCTCCGCACCCGCCCGGGCCACCGCTCGGACCTCCGAGCTTGGCGGCGGGGCCGGCAGCAGCGTTACCTGCCGAGGAAGGG
This sequence comes from Cacajao melanocephalus, assembly GCA_963573385.1. Lineage (NCBI taxonomy): Eukaryota > Metazoa > Chordata > Mammalia > Primates > Pitheciidae > Cacajao > Cacajao melanocephalus. The sequence goes on along the minus strand of CAUYLG010072368.1, from coordinate 28,247 downwards.
CATGGGCCCGTCCGCCGCCACCAGCAACCTGAAAACCTGCACCAGGATTTCCAAGGGAATGCGGTCTCCCCAGCCCGCGTCTGGCCCGTCCTCGGGCGTGCGCGCGGGCTCGGGAGCGGCCGCCGGCTCGGGCCTAAGCCTGGCCTTGGGCTTGGGCTTGGGCTTGGCCGCGGCGCGGGGGCCCGGGGGCGGCTGCCGGCGAGCGCGGCTGGCAGCGCGCCGCGGTGCGCGGGGTCGGGCGGGCCCGGGTTCGGACAGCACCAGCAGCATGCTGTCGGACTGCAGCAGGTGGTACCCCGAGCCGCTCGGCGCCAGCCGGTCCCACCACCAGTCCTCGGCCGAGCGGGCCGGCGGCGCTGCCCGGGCTCTGCGCCGGGCCCGACGAGACGCCGGGGAAGCCATGGCCACCGACTGCGCTGGGGGCATCCCAGGGAGCGGAAGGGGCGGGCCTACAGACCGACAGCCCACCTACCCGCTTCCGGGGCGGGACTTCCGGCCGCGGGCCGCGCTGGGGGCGGGCCCGAAGCCGCCGTCGGGGTATCGGGTCCTGGCTGGCGCAGGGCCTTCGGCGCTCGAGGCTGAGGTGGCTTTCCTGGGCCGGACGACGGCGTCCTGGCGTAGCGGGAAGCCGGCATTGGAGCGGGAGCGCACGGGGCGCGGGACCGGGAAGCGCAGGGACCGGACTGCTCCCGGGTCACCCACCAGATGCTGGCGAGAGGGCGGTGCCCCTCCGAGCAGAGCCGCCCCGGCCACTCCCCTGGCATCTGACTTGCCTCCTGCGGTCCTGGGCACGCAGAAGCCCTGCGGCGTGCGTGGCTCCTGCTGGTAGGCGCCCTGTCCTGGGGTCCGGCTCGGGGTGGTGGTGGCGGTGACTCCAGCCCCGCCTCGCCCTGAGCAGGAGGCTGCACCCGCTCTTTCGGCCTCCTCCCGTGGGGCCGCGGCGCCTCGGGCGGGCTTCCCGCTTTCCTGCCTGCCGGGCAGTGCTGCTGGGCACGTTCTAGCCAATCCTCCCCATCCCCACTCCTGCCCGGGGCTCCTCCAGCTCCCCTGTTGGTGGTGGTCTCACCCTGTTCTGACTCCGGCTCTGTATCCTCCATGCTTGTCTGTTTCTTTCAAGCTAAAAGAGGTCTTAAGTTCCCAGAAGAGTGAAGCGTCTCTGGACCTCGGTGGGAAAAGAACTGGCTGTGACCTTTGCCCTGACCTGGAGGGGCCTAGCCTCGAGTTGAATGGCAGCACCCACGCCTGGCCGTCCGGTGCTGACCCACCTGCTAGTGGCTCTCTTCGGCATGGGCTCCTGGGCTGCGGTCAATGGGATCTGGGTGGAGCTACCTGTGGTGGTCAGAGACCTTCCCGAGGGTGAGTGGGAGGAGGTGCAGGTGGGCCCAGGAAGGTGGGCTTTGGCTTCCCTTGGGCATCATGCCCCTGACATGGCCTCCTCCCTTCCCTGCAGGTTGGAACCTCCCCTCCTACCTCTCTGTGCTAGTGGCTCTGGGGAACCTGGGTCTGCTGGTGGTGACCCTCTGGAGGCGGCTGGTCCCAGGAAAGGGCGAGCGGGTCCCCATCCAGGCGGTGCAGGTGCTGAGCACGGTGGGCGCAGCCCTGCTGGCCTTTCTGTGGCACCATGTGGCCCCAGTGGCAGGACAGCTGCATTCCGTGGCCTTCCTAGCACTGGCCTTCGTGCTGGCGCTGGCATGCTGTGCCTCTAATGTCACTTTCCTGCCCTTCCTGAGCCACCTGCCACCTCACTTCTTACGGTCGTTCTTCCTGGGTCAAGGCCTGAGTGCCCTGCTGCCCTGCATGCTGGCCCTAGTGCAGGGTGTGGGCCGCCTTGAGTGCCCACCAGCCCCCACCAATGGCACCCCTGGTCCCCCGCTCAACTTCCCTGAGCGTTTTCCTGCCAGCACCTTCTTTTGGGCCCTGACCGCCCTTCTGGTCACTTCAGCTGCTGCCTTCCAGGGTCTCCTGCTGCTGTTGCCGTCACCACCATCTGCACCCACAGGGGGCTTAGGATCAGGCCTCCAGGTGGAAGCCCCAGGAGCAGAGGAAGAGGTGGAAGAGGCCTTGCCATTGCAAGAGACACCAAGCCAGGCAGCAGGCACCCCCCCTGGTCCAGACCCTAAGGCCTATGGGCTTCTCTCGGCCCGCAGTGCCTGCCTGCTGAGCCTGCTGGCCACCACCAATGCACTGACCAACGGCGTGCTGCCTGCTGTGCAGAGCTTTTCCTGCTTACCCTATGGGCGTCTGGCCTACCACCTGGCTGTGGTACTGGGCAGTGCTGCCAATCCCCTTGCCTGCTTCCTGGCCATGGGTGTGCTGTGCAGGTACACAAAGGCCCCCCAGCCCCTGGGCGGGTGGAACTCAGGGCTGGGAGCCAGGTCCTGGCACAGTCAGCCCTGACTCTCTGCTCACCCACTGCAGGTCCTTGGCAGGGCTGGGCGGCCTCTCTCTGCTGGGCGTGCTCTTTGGGGCCTACCTGATGGCGCTAGCAATCCTGAGCCCCTGCCCACCCCTTGTGGGCACCTTGGCAGGAGTGGTCCTCGTGGTGAGCACAGGGGGGGCATGACATGGGGTGGGGGTATTCCCCTGGAGCAGGTGCATCTCACGCCCAGCCTGCTGCTGTGTCCCCTCAGGTGCTGTCATGGGTGCTGTGTCTGGGCGTGTTCTCGTACGTGAAGGTGGCAGCCAGCTCCCTGTTGCATGGCGGGGGCCGGCCGGCATTGCTGGCAGCCGGCGTGGCCATCCAGGTGGGCTCTCTGCTCGGTGCTGTCGCTATGTTCCCTCCTGTCAGCATCTACCACATGTTCCACAGCAGAAAGGACTGTGCAGACCCTTGTGGCTCCTGAGCCTGGGCAGGTGGGGACCCCACTCCCCCATGCCTGAATTTACCTCAATGCTGCCACGTGCCTGAATGCCGCAGCCCAGGAGGCCCCCGTGCCGGCACACTTGTGGACACACACACTCCGTAGGAGACCCTGGCTCTCCAGGCGGGGGTCAAGGACAAAGACCAGGCTTGGAGGCAGGGACTGGTAGGGGCTGTAGAGTAAGCCCCGGGGCCTCAGACCTACATGGGCTTTGTGTAATAAAACATTTTTATGTAATGAGTTGGCATTAATTATTTGAGAACTTCTCTTTGTATGGATGCTTCCCTGAGCCAGAGCCATGGCCTGGCCTGTTTAGCAGGAGCCGCCTCTCCCCAGGCCCTGGGTAGGTCCTTACCCTCTGCAGGCTGGTCTCACTGATCATGCAGTCATACCCTCTGAGCCCAGACTCCCCCACATTGCTTCTTGGAGCTGCCCTGAGCTCTCTGGGCCCACACAAGCTACCAGTTTTGGTGCTCAGAGGAGTAGAGGGCCCTCCTCCAGGCAAGGTCACTGCTCCACAAGCATCTCTCAAGGGCACAGGGTCAGTCAGGATGGGGCTGTGACATGCCGAGCTCCCCGTCCACCCTTAATCCTGGAGTGACTCCTTCCCTGCTGGCTTCCCAGGAGTATCCTGCTGGGGATTTACACCAGGGTGTTGGTGTGCAGACCCCGGGATGCTCAGTTGGGGGGGACTCAGAAGAGACAGAGTTTAAGATTCTAGCCCATCGAGACCCTTCAGCCTGAGCACTGCCGCCTTCCCTGAGCCTCCAGCCTCTCAGCACCAGCTCTTCCTGCAATCGGACCCCCAAAGGTGTGAAACTCTTTCTTCAGGCAGACTTGGCTACAGCTGCCTTCTCCCTGAGCTGCTGGCACACTGCCCCTGGCCCCGGGGCAGCCTGGGCCTGTGCATGTTGGCATTTGCAGGGAGCAGGGCCTCAGCACTGACCACGGCCTGTTCTGGGCTGGGTGGTTCTCAGGGTCCCACAAAAAGGGCTGGAGCTGCAGAGCAACTAAGTGAGAGGAGCCCCTGAGCTTGGCAGCAAGGATCTGGAAGAAAGTGCTGGGGAGGCCGTGCCAAGGTGGGAGCCTGGCTTTCTTCACCGCGTGGGCAGCCACCCCAGGGAGACAGGGCACCAGACTGTAATCCAGTGTGACTGGCCTGGCAGCAAGGCCTTTTCTCACAGGCAAGAGGTCCCACTTCTGCAGAGGGACCCCTGCAGCCACAGGGAGTGGGCAGGCAGGCACTGGGGAAGGTGAGTCCATTCCTGCTGCCTGAGTGCCGCCTACAACGGTTCCGCTCTCTGGACGCTTTTTCTGACTGTCCTTGAGTCGGCCTGCACACGGGCCTTTGAAGGGCCTGGCCTTCCTCTCTGCTTCTGCTCCCTCCTGTCTTGGCAGGACCATCGGAGGAAGAAGGGCCCCTGTGACCGGGAAAGCCTCTGGTCTGGGGCCCCATCAAACGTCAGGGGCGGGCTAGCTCCCAGGGGACTCGGGACTGCCCAGCTCTGAGAGCAGAGGTCACCGCCAGGTCCAGCCTTCCAGGATACCGCTGCCTGAGGCTGGGTCCCTGCCCAACTGACCCAGCTACTTCCCTTTGGGGGTTGCAGGTATTGAGGACTCCAGGGGTTAGGGGCTGCAGGTTGGGTGTGAGCTTCAGAAGTCGCCTGGTAAGAGAAGAAAGATTCTGAGGGAAGATGAGGACAAGGATGGGACGAGGCAGGTGGTATTGGTGGCATGGCCATGGACAGCAGGGCTCCTGGCCTCATGCTCGCTTCCTTCCCCTCATCACTCTGCCCCTGCCCCCGTCAGCACTGGTGCTTGGGGCCTGCCCTCTCCTGTCCACCCTGGGCTGGAGGCTGGTGGAGCAACCTCCCCGCTTCCTCCTGGCTTCCTTCCCATAGGGCAGCGATCAAAGGCATCCATGGAGCCTCTGCTCTGTGCCACACATGAGCCGCAGTCCCCAGGGTCGCAGAGGAGCAAGGTGCACAGGCCTGAGTGAGGAATCCGCTGCCTTCTGAAGTCCCCGTGAGCTTCCTGCCCATATTCCTACAGTAGGAACTGGGGCGGGGGTCAAAATAATAATAGCAGGAAAGTGCCTCAGCTTTGAGCACTGCTTACTTGTGGTTTCCCAGAGCTGAGTCCAGGGCCAAGGCCGGGCCCTGCGGAGGCAGAATAGCCCGCCACGAAGGGCCTGCTGGGGCCAGGATGCCCACCACCACCAGCTGCACAGCAGGTGGCCAGAGGCTTCTGGAGACTCTGCCTCAGCACTTTGGGAGGCCGAGGAGGATGGATCACCTGCGGTAAGGAGTTTAAGACAAGCCTGGCCAACATGGCAAAACTCCGTCTCTGCTAAAAATCCAAAAATTAGCTGGGCGTGGTAGCAGGCGCCTGTAATTCCAGCTACTCAGGAGGCTGAGGCACAAAAATCGCTTGAACGTGGGAGAAGGAGGTTGCGGTGAGCTGAGATCATGCCATTGCATTCTAGCCTGGGCAACAGAGTGAGATTCTCTCTCAGAAAAAAAAGAAAAAAAGGCCAGATGAGGTGGCTCATGCCTGTCATCCAAGCACTTTGGGAGGCTGACGCAGGCGGATCACCTGAGGTTGGGAGTTCAAGACCAGCCTGACCAACATGGAGAAACACCGTCTCTACTAAAAATACAAAATTATCTGGGTGTGGTGGTGCATGCTTATAAGCCCAGCTACTCAGGAGGCTGAGGCAGGAGAATCGCTTGAACTCAGGAGGCAGAGGTCATAGCGAGCCGAGATCGCACCACTGCACTCCAGCCTAGGCAACAAGAGCGAAACTCCATCTCTTAAAAGAAAAGAAAGAAAAAAAAAAGAATGCAAAAGGCTGAGAAACATCTCAAAATACCAGTGTTAGGTTCTACAATAGTGATGGTATTGACAGAGTGATTGGAGAAGTTGCAAATCTTGTGCCCTCCAGAACAATGGCTGGTTATTGGTTAACTACCCTGCATCTTGGCAGAGCTCTGGCTCCCCTCGTTATCCCAATCTTGTGGCCTTTCATTAGTTTTACAAAGGCTGTTTCGTTTTGGGAAGGGCTATTATCATCCTTATTTTAAAGTTAAACCAGGCTGGATACAGTGGCTCATGCCTGTAATCCCAGCACATTGGGAGGCCAAGGTGGGTGAATCACTTGAGCGCAAGAGTTAGATACCAGCCTGGACAACATATCGAGATCTTGGCTCTACAAAAAATTAGCCAGACATGGTGGTGCGTGCCTGTAGTCCCAGCTACTCGGGAGGCTGAGGTGGAAGGATCACTTGAGCCCAGGAGGTCAAGGCTGCAGTGAGCCTGGATCAGGCCATTGCACTCCAGCCTGGGCAACAGAGTGAGACCTTATCTCAGAAAAATAAAGTTAAACTGTGAGCTGAATTTCTCCCAAAGTCAGCTTGGCCTGTCCCCAGGAATGAACAGGGACAGCTTGGAGGTTAGAAGCAAGGAGTCAGCATGTCAGATTTCTCTTGCTGTCAGTTTTGCAAAGGTGGTTTCAACTTCTGTGTCCAGTCCCCATCTCCATGTTCTGTCCTCATCCCAGGCCCCAATTCCTCATTTCTGGAAATTCCTAGGCTTCAGATCCCTCAAGGCCCCCCAGTGCGCCTCAGCACCAGCCCTCATAGTGCCGCCTAAGGACTGAAGACCCGGCCACCTCCCCTCCCCTCACTGAGCCCAGAAACCCCATGGATTCCAGCACATCCAGGGTGAAGGGGCCAGACCCACAGACACTGGTTTGATGTGCAGCAGGGAGGGGAATGGTGGCTCTTTATTCAGAAAAACAAGAAAGCCTGACATTTTTCAGGCCAGGCCCCATGACACCACCTTGGGCAGCAGCTACCTGCTTGAGGTGGGAGGAGCCCTTGAGCCTGGGAGCCAAGGCTGCAGTGAGCTGTATTTGTGCCACTGCACTCCAGCCTGGGCAACAGAGTGAGGTCCCTGTCTCTAATTAAAAAAAAAAAAAAAAAAAGCCAGGCACGATGGCTGCCACCTGTAATCCAACACGTTGGGAGGCCAAGGTAGGTGGATCACCTGAGGTCAGGAGTTCAAGACCAGTTTGGCCAACATGGTGAAATCCTGTGTCTACTAAAAATACAAAAATTAGCTGGGTGTAGTGGCAGACACCTGTAACCCCAGCTAGTCAGGAGGCTGAGGCAGGAGAATCACTTGAACCTGAGACATGGTTGCAGTGAGCTGAGATGGTGCCATTGCACTACAGCCTGGCCGACAAGAACAAAACTCTATCTCAAACAAAAACAAAAACAGCCTGGCCAACATGGTGAAAACTTGTCTCTACTAAAGATACAGAAAAAAATTAGCCTAGCGTGGTGGCACACATCTGTAATACCAGCTACTCAGGAGGCTGAGGCAGGAGAATCACTTGAACCCGGGAGGCATTGAGCAGAGATCCCACCACTGCACCCTGGTCTGGAAGACAGAGCAATACTCCCTCTCAAATAAAAAAAAAAAAAAAAAAAAAAAACTAGACTAATATTCCTTATGAACAACACAGATGCAAATATCCTCAACAAAATACCAGTAAACTGAAAGTAGCAGGAGAGAAATAGAAGTGTATGCTCTGAACAAGTGGCATTTATTCCAGGAATGTAGCTGGGCGAAGTGACTCACGCCTGTAATCCCAGCACTTTGGGAGGCCAAAGCAGGCAGATCACCTGAGGTCAGGAGTTCGAGATCAGCCTGGCCAACATGGTGAAACCCTTCTCTACCAAAAACACAAAAATTAGCTGAGCATGGTGGCAGGCGCCTGTAATCCCAGCTACTTGGGAGGCTGAGGCAGAAGAATCGCTTGAACCTGGGAGGTGGAGAGTGCAATGAGTCGAGATCATGCCATTACACTCCGGCCTGGACAACAGAGCGAGACTCTGTCTCAAAAAATAACAAGGACAGCCAGGTGCGGTGGCTTATGCCTATAATCCCAGCCAGCACTTTGGGAGGCCAAGGCAGGTAGATCACGTGGTCAGGAGTTCGAGACCAGCCTGAGCAACACAGTAAAATCCCATTTCAACTAAAAATACCAAAAATTAGCCAGGCGTGGCTGCAGGCACCTATAATCCCAGCTACTCGGGAGGCTGAGGCAAGAGAATTGCTTGAACCCAGGAGGCAGAGGTTGCAGTCAGCTGAGATGGCGCCACTGCACTCCAACCCAGATGACAGGGCAAGGCTCCGTCTCAAAAAACAACAACAACAAAAAGTATTCCAGGCATGCAAAGTTGGTTTAAGATGAGAAAATAAATGCAATACCCCATATTAATAAACTAAAGGACAAAAATAACATGATCTCTCAATGGATTCCAAATCCAATTCCAAATTCCACCTGAGAGTGGTGGCCTATGCCTGTAGACCCAGCTACTTGGAAAGCTGAGGTGGGAGGATGGTTTGTTGTGATTGGACCACTGCCCTCAACTCGAGCAACAGAGCCAGACCCTGTTTTGAAAGAAAAAGAAAAAGAAAAAGGGAGAGAGACAAAAAAGGAAGGGAGGGAGGGAAGGAGGAAGGGAGGACGGGAAAAGTTTAACAGAATCTGGCCAGGCACAGTGGCTCAGAGCTATAATCCCAGCACTTTGAGAGGCCAAAATGGAAGGATCACTTGAGCCCAAGAGTTTGAGACTAGCCTAGGCAATGGGGTGAAACCCCATTTCTACAAAAAAAAAAAAAATACAAAATGAGCTGGAGGTGGTGGCTTTGGAGGTGAGGTGAGAGAATCACCTGAGGCTAGGGAGTTTGAGGCTGCATGAACTGTATTTGCCCCACTGCACTCCCGTCTGGGCTACAGAGTAAGAAACTCTCGGTGGCTTGTGCCTGTGATGTCGTAATGCCAGCACATCGGAGGCCAAGGCGGGCGGATCACCTGGGGTCAGGAGTTGGAAATCAGCCTGGCCGACATGACGAAACCTTGTCTCTACTAAAAATACAAAAATTACTGGCTGGGCATGGTGGCTCATGCCTGTAATCCTAGCACTTTGGGAGGCCAAGGCGGGTGGATCATGAGGTCAGGAGTTCAAAATCATCCTGGCCAACATGGTGAAACCCCATCTCTACTAAAAATAACAAAAATTAGTAGGGCACAGTGGCGTGCGCCTGTAAGCCCAGCTACTCGGGAGGCTGAGGCATGAGAATCACTTGAACCCAGGAGGCAAAGTTGCAGTGAGCAGAGATCACACCACTATACTCCAACCTGGGCTACAGAATGAGACTCCATCCCCCACCTTCCAAAAAAATAATTAGCCGGGTGTGGTGGTACATGCCTGTAATCCCAGCTGTTTGAGAGGCTTGAACCCCAGAGATGGAGGTTGCAGTGAGCCAAGATCACGTCATTGAACTCTAGCCTGGGCAACAAGAGTGAGACTCCGTCTCAAAAAAAAAAAAAAAAAAAAAAAGACATTTGAGTTGTTTCCACTGTTTGGCTATTGTGAATAATGCTGCTATGACCATTCTTGTGCAGCAGGTTTGTATTTAGGTGTGTGTTGTCGTTTCTCAGAGGAATGGAGTTGCTGTGTCACAGGATGCCTGTATTTTTAACATTTTCAGGAACTGCTAGACTCTTTTCCAAAGTGGTTCAGTTTTCATCCCACCATCAATGAATGAGGGTTTCAGCTTTTCCTTTCTTTTTTTTTTTTTTAATTTTTAATCTTTTTGAGACAGAGTTTCTCTCTTGTTGCCAGGGCTGCAGTGCAATGGTGTGATCTCAGCTCACCACAACCTCTGTCTCCCATGTTCAAGTGATTCTCCTGCCTCAGCCTCCCAAGTAGCTGGGACTACAGGCATGCGCCACCACACCTGGCTAATTTTGTATTTTTAGTAGAGACAGGTTTCTCCATGTTGGTCAGCCTGGTAGACAGTTGCAGTTTCTATCAGAATGTTTTCTTTTTTCTTTTTTTTTTTTTTTTTACACTGGAGTATAATGGTGCGATCTCGGCCCACTGCAATCTCTGCCTCCCGGGTTCACACCATTCTCCTGCCTCAGCCTCCCAAGTATCTGGGATTACAGATGCACACCACCACACCTGGCTAATTTTTTGTATTTTTAGTTGAGATGGGGTTTCACTAGGTTGGCCAGACTGGTCTCGAACTCCTGACCTCAGGTGATCTGCCCACTTTGCCTCCCAAAGTGCTGGGATTACAGGCATGAGCCACTGTGCCCAGCTCTCTTTCAGGATGTTTTCTCATATTTAAAATCATCTTGGGCCAGGCATGGTAGCTCACACCTGTAATCCCAGCACTTTCAGAGGCGAAGTGGGCAGATTACCTGAGGTCAGGAGTTCAAGACCAGTCTGGCCAATGTGATAAAACCTCGTCTCTACTAAAAATACAAAAATTAGCCGGGCGTGGTGGCGCGCACCTGCAATCCCAGCTACTCGGGAGGCTGAGGCAGGAGAATCGCTTGAACCCAGGAGGTGCAGGTTGCAGTGAACTGACATTGCACCACTGCACTCCAGCCTGGGCAATGACAGAACAAGACTCTGTCTCAAAAAAAAAAATCTTGAGCCTGGGCAACTTAGTGAGATCCCATCTCTGCAAAAAATTTTAAATATTGACTGGGTGGCCAGGTGCAGTGGCTCATGCCTGGCAGGCTGAGGTGGTCGGATCACAAGGTCAGGAGTTTGAGACCAGCCTGGCCAATATGGTGAAACCCCGTCTCTACTAAAAATAACAAAAATTAGTAGGGCACAGTGGCGTGCGCCTGTAAGCCCAGCTACTCGGGAGGCTGAGGCAGGAGAATTGCTTGAACCTGGGAGGCAGAGGTTGCAGTGAGCTGAGATTGTGCCACTGCACTCTAGCCTGGGTGACAGAGTGAGACTCCATCTCAAAAAAAAAAAAATTGGCTGGGCATGGTGGTAAGAGCCTGTAGTCCCACTTACTCAGGAGGCTGAGGCAGGAGGATCACTTGAGCCCCAGAGGTCTAGGCTGCAGTGAGCCCAGATTACAACCCACACTTCAGCCTAGGTAACAGAGCGAGACCCCATCTCTAAATAAAACAAATAAACGATCTTGGAGATTCTCCAGAAATGTATCTTTTGACCTCCTGTCCTTGATTCCCAGAGGCTCTTCCTGAGCCTCCTCACTTTTCATGGAGACATAGATATTTGCATGGTGTCTCGGTTCATTTTGTGCTGCTGTAATGCCACAAACTGGGTAATTGATAATGAACAGAGATTTATTGGTTCTGGAGATCTGGAAGTCCAAGAATGAGGGGCCACATCTCATGAGGATCTTCCTGCTGCGATGTAACATGGCAGGAGGCATTACGTAGCTGGACAGAAAGGGGCCAAACTCATCTTTTTACAAGGAATCAATTCCAGAAATAATGGCATTAGTCCCTGCATGAGGGCAAAACTCTGAAGACCTAATCACCTCTTAAAGGTCCCACCTCCAGAACTGCCTCATTGGGGATCAAGTTTCCAATCCATGAACTCTGGGGGACACATTCAAACCATAGCACGTAGATCCAGTTAAGACACTATCGTCCTTTCACATAGTACAATTGGACGAATTGGTCATGCAACCAAGGCCTTGCCCAGATTGTCATATGGAGTTCTGCTCTTTCTTTTGTTGTATTGTTGTGGTTTTTCTTTTTTGAGATGGAGTCTTGTTTTGTCACCCAGACTGGAGTGCAATGGTGCAATCTCGGCTCACTGCAACCTCCGCCTCCTGGGTTCAAGCCATTCTCCTGCCTCAGCCTCCTGAGTAGCTGGGATTACAGGCACCCAACACTGCCCCCAGCTAATTTTTGTATTTTTAGTAGAGATGGGGTTTTGCCATGTTGGCCAGGCTGGTTTCGAACTCCTGACCTCAAGTAATCTGTCTGCCTTAGCCTCCCAAAGTGCTGGGATTATAGGCGTGAGCCACTGCGCCCGGCCAAATTCTGTTCTTTCACTGGGGATGACCAGCCGCTGCTTCAGACCTAGGGTTGCTGTCATGAAGGAGTGCCTGCAAACCCTCCTGAGGGTACAGAACCAGGCCTTGCAGGTGGCCAGGAAGGCGATTTCCTGGCAGGCCCAGGAATACAAATATTGACCCAAATTATAGGTATTGTGTTTCTTGCCTCTGGATCACAAACAACAGAGGTTAAATCTGACATATTTTTTGTTTTGAGGACAGCATTTCACTCTTGTTGCCCAGGCTGGAGTGCAATGGCGTGGCCAGGCTGGGCAACAAGAGTTATCACTGCAACCTCCACCTCCTGGATTCAAACGATTCCCCTGCCTCAGCCTCCCTAGAGGCTGGGATTACAGGCATGTGCCACCACACCCAGCTGATTTTGTATTTTAGTAGAATTTTAGCTAAATTTGTATTTTTGTATTTTTAGGTTTCTCCACATTGGTCAGGCTGGTCTCGAACTCCCAACCTCAGGTGATCTGCCTGCCTAGGCCTCCCAAAGTGCTGGGATTACAGGCATGAGCCACCACACTCTGGCTTTTCAAAAAATTTATTTATTTATTTTGAGACAGAGTCTCACTCTGTCACCCAGGCTGGGTGCAATGACGTGGTTTCAGCTCACTGCAACCTCTGCCTCCTGGGTTCAAGCAATTCTCCTGCCTCAGCCTCCCAACCCAAGTAGCTGGGACTACAGGTGTGTGCCACAGCTAATTTTTGCATTTTTAGTAGAGACAGGGTTTTACTGTGTTGGCCAGGTTGGTGTTGAACTCCTGACCTCGTGATTTGCCCACCTCGGCCTCCCAAAGTGCTGGGATTACAGACATGAGCCACCTCCTCAAGACTTTTTTTTTTTTTTTAGATGGAGTTCGGCTCTTGTGGCCCAGGCTGGAGTGCAGTGGTGTGATCTCAGCAGCTCTCTGCAACCTCCACCTTCCCGGTTCAAATGATTCCCTTGCCTCAGCCTCCCAAGTAGCTGGAACTATAAGCATGCACGCCACCATGCCCAGCTAATTTTTGTATTTTTAGTAGAGACAGGGTTTTGCCATGTTCATTTAACTGGTTCTATGGCAGGACTGTTCTCAAACTCCTGACCTCACATGATCCACCTGCCTCGACCTCTGGAAGTGCTGAGATTACAGGTATGAACCACCTTGCCTAGCCGAGTGTTTTTTTTTTTTTGAAAATTTTTTTAATCAAAAGAGGAAATGGGGAATCAGCAACAAAAACTTTGAACTTTGGAATAAGCAAAATACATTACTGGTATTTCCAGTTGAAAAGTACACACGGTTTAGAGGACACGTTCTCAGGTTATCAGATTGTGATTCAGGTTCCTGCTTTTCATTGTCTCTGAGCTACTTTATGGGTCTGTAAATTACAAATAATTGATAGCAACGCAAACAATTTCCTTTTATACACATACATGTAATTTTGGTCCAGTGGAGTTGCCTTTACTCCATACAAATTTGTGGTTCTCAGGAGGCAGAGGCTGCAGTGAGCCAAAATTGCACCATTGCACTCCAGCCTGGGTGACAGGGCGAGACTCCATCTCAAAAAAATTTGTGGTTCTTAGACATCTCTTTTGAACTGGTCATAACAACTTTCCTGGTTTCTTTATTAGTTAATTAGGTTGTTTTTTTTGGTTTTTTTTTTTTTTTTTTTTGAGACAGAGTCACCCTCTGTTGCCCAGGCTGAAGTGCAGTGGCACAATCTCGGCTCACTGCAGCCTCCACCTCCTGGGTTCAAAGGATTCTCCTGCCTCAGCCTCTAAGTAACTGGGATTACAGGCACCTGCCACCACGTCCAGCTAATTTTTATATTTTTAGTAGAGATGGGATTTCACCAGTTTGGCCAGGCTGGTCTTGAATTCCTGACCTCAGGTGATCCACCTGCCTGGGCCTCCTAAAGTGTTGGCATTACAGGCCTGAGCCATCACACCCGGCTAAGTTGATTAGTTAAATGAACTAGTTCATTAGTTAAATGAACACACTGTCATTTCCTAGGACTGCCAGAACAAATTACCACAAATTTAGTGACTTAAATGTGATGCAAAATTTTCTTCTCAGTCACTTTGCAAGCCAGGGACCTCTAGCTGGCGATGCCAAGAATCATAAGGTCAAGAGATCAAAACCATCTTGGCCAACATGGTGAAACTCCATCTCTACTGAAAATACAAAAATTAGTTGGGCATGGTGGCAGGTGCCTGTAATCCCAGCTATTGGGGGTGCTGAGGCAGAAGAATTGCTTGAACCCAGGAGGCGGAGGTTGCAGTGAGCCAAGATCACACCACTGTACTCTAACCTGGGCAACAAAGCAAGACTCTGTCTCAAAAAAAAAAAAAAAAGAATTTCATAGTCATGCAATAAATGTTCTGGTTTTAAAAAATAATAATAATAAAACAGGTTAGGGGTTTATTGAGTGATAAAAGCTTTCAGTGGAGAGGGGTCATGGGGATGGTTCCCCTACCCAAAGGCAGAAAAGTTCCTTCAATGTAGCTGAGTCTGGGGCTTTTACGGCTCAGAATTGTGGAGGGGCAGGCCATAGGTAATATTGGAAAAGGCAACAGTTGACTGGTTAAAAAGCATTATTCAGGCCGGGCGCGGTGGCTCACACCTGCAATCCCAGCACTTTGGGAGGCCGAGGCGGGCAGATCATCTGAGGTCAGGAGTTTGGGATCGGCCTAGCCAACATGGTGAAACCCCATTGGAAATGGGATCATTACAGATGAAATTAAACCAAGAGTCTTTAGATAAAATCACTGCGGGCTAGGGCGGGCCCTGAATCCAACGACAGGTGTCCTTACGGGAGAAGGAAGAGGGTGATTAGAGACACAGCAGGAAAGTCTACGTGAAGGTGGAGGTACAGATTAGGTGGGGATTAGGACAGTGTCTCTTTTTGGTGGGGCAGGGATGGAGTCTTGCTCTGTCACCAGGCTGGGGTGCAGTGGGGTGCAGTGGCGAGATCTACTAAAATACAAAAAAAAGCCGGGTGTGGTGGTGCATGCCTGTAATTCCAGCTACTTGGGAAGCTGAGGAGGGAGGATCTCTTGATCCTAGGAGGTCGAGGCTGCAGCGAACTATGATCGCACCACTGCACTCCAGTCTGGGCGAAGTCTGAAATTTCACTGCTCTGTGTGTATAAACAAAACAGACAAACAAAAACATAGGTCTGAAATCAGGTGTCAGCAGGGCTGGTTTCCTCTGAGGCTCTGAGGAAGAACCTGCCAGTTCTCTTTCCTGCTGTGGAGTTGCCCGCTCCGGGCACCCTCGGCTGTGATCCTCTCAGTCCCATCTCTGCATCCACCTTCGCATGGTCTTCCCTGCTGTGTCTCCAATCGCCCTCTTCCTTCTCCTGTAGACACACCTGCCACTGGATTCACGGCCCGCCCTTACCCACAGTGACTTTGTCTAAAGACCCTCAGCCTAATTTTGTCTGTAATGATCCCATTTCCAAATAAATCTGCATTACCAGGCTCTGAGGATTAGGACAGTGTCTCTTTTTTGGGGGGGCAGGGACGGAGTCTTGCTCTGTTGCCAGCTGGGGTGCAGTGGTGCAATCTCAGCACAGTGCAACCTCTGCTTCTCAGGTTCCAGTGATTCCCCTGCCTCAGCCTCCCAAGTAGCTGGGACTACAGGCGTGCCACCACCACGCCCAGCTAATTTTTTGTATTTTTAGTAGAGATGGGGTTTCACCATGTTGGCCAAGATGGTCTCGACCTCCCGACCTCATGATCCACCTGCCTCGGCCTCCCAAAGTGCTGGGATTGCAGGCGTGAGCCACTGCATCTGGCTTGGACGGTGTCCTTTTGGGGGACAGTGCTCAGTCCGGGACACATGAAATGAACATGTGCTCATTTTGTAGTTGTGTGAGAGCCATGCTTCTTCACACCTCTCTAACGTCCTCTTTTTTGTCGTAGTTTTTGTTTTTTGAGATGGGGTCTCGCTCTGTCACTCAGGCTGGAGTGCCGTGGTGCGATCTCGGCTCACTGCAACCTCTGCCTCCCGGGTTCAAGCAATCCTGCCTCAGCCTCCTGGATAGCTGGGATTATAGTCGCACACCACCATGCCCAGCTAATTTTTGTATTTTTAGTAGAGATGGGGTTTCACCGTGTTGGCCGGGCTGATCTTGAACTCCTGATTTCAGGAGATCTGCCTGCCTTGGCCTCTCGGTGTTGGGATTACAGGTGAGAGCCACTGCGCTTGGCCCCTTCTTTCTTTAATGGCGGTTTTGGAGACCAGAGAGACTGGGAACACAGGGCTTGGGGAAGTTGGGAGTGCTGGGAGATGAGGAGGGCAGGCTTGAGAGGGGGTTGCACTGAAGGACTGAAGTGAGCTGCATTTCTGGGGCTTGGATGGGGCAGGGGCTGTGGGCATTTGGGACCTGGGGAAGACTTTCACCATGCCCCTGGGCCCTGTGGCTCAGCGGTGTGACCTGGAATCCCCGCCACACCCTCAGGGGACGGGATGCCACACCCTGCCCTGGGCCCTGCAGCACGGACAGGATCCTAGGCCACAGTGCGGTTCCAGAGATGTGGAAACAGGACAGAGGCTATTCTTTTGTTCATTTTTGGGGGTGTTTCCTAGGAGTGGATGTCAGAGTCCTCCACCTGGCCCTTCCCACTGTGGGGCAACTGTGGCGGTTGGTGGCCAAGGCTCCCTGTGATGGCAGTGCCCAGGCTTCTAGGCACACACTTTGCTCACACTTTGCTCACATCGCAGCACAGATGCCTGGAGGCCTTACGGTGTCAGCCCACATGGCTTTCCTGGACCTGTTCCATCACACAGGAAAGGTTGCCGAGGGAGGCAGATGTTAGCAAATGAGAACACTCCAGAAAGCCTGGCCCCGGAAGGAGCCCCAGGTCCATCTGTCAAGCTCTAGTCTGTGCTTTGGGGATGAGCCACTGAAGACTGGAGGCCAATTTCTGTCCTGCTATCAAAGTGACGGTGGGGGGGGCACAAAGAATCGTTGATCCAGCATACTTGACCTTGGGGATGATGGGGACTTCACAGGCGACATGCCATAACAGAAGAGGCGCTAGAGGGTGGGAGGCACTGCCTTTCCCACCCCACTGAAGAGATGCCTTTGGGTTCAGTACCAGTGGAAGGAGCAAGAGGAGTGGAGGAGGAGGAGGAGGAGCCATGAGGGAGGAGGAGGAGCCATGCGGAAGGAGGAAGAGGAGCCATGTGGGAGGAGGAGGAGCCATGCGGGAGGAAGAGGAGGAGCCATGTGGGAGGAGGAGGAGCCATGTGGGGGGAGGAGGAGGACTCGTGTGGGAGGAGGAGCCATGTGAAAGGAGGAGGAGGAGCCATGTGGGAGGAGGAGGACTCGTGTGGGAGGAGGAGGAGCCATGTGGGAGGAGGAGGAGCTGTGGTTAACACCCACCATGGGCACCAAAGAAGGAGAACTGTCCAGACCCCAGGCACAACTAGTGCCTGAAGAATATCTTAGTTTACATTGTTAGTGCTCAGCTGTTTCCTTTATATAATCCTTCATATATAATCATATATTAGTTTATAGAATTAGTGCTTGAAGTGTAACTTACTGCTTACATATATCTAGCATACTTAGTTCTATATAATCTTTCTATGTAGTCATATAGGTATTGTAGTCTGAGCTGTACTGACACATTTAGTGCTGATTTATAGAATCCTTCCATATAACCATATAGTAGTCTGTAGTAGGAGGAATGCTTAGAGCAGTCACAGAGCGGAAGCAGTACATGGGAAATCAGCCAGACCAGGACGAGAACCAAAGATCCAGGCGGTGGCATCCCTGCCTGAAAGGGCATACGCTGTCTGGCAGGCTTGGAGCAAGAGGCTCTCCTCCTGAGACAGGAGCTGTAGTACCTTGCATCCAGTTCCTGTGGAAAGTCGGCCTCAGGCCTGAGATCCTGGAAGTAACCAAGGGAGAAAAACCCCTCTGGTGTGACCCAGTCACGGCAGCTGTACACCCTGTCAGCCTTTTCTCGCTTCTGTGCTCACTCAGATCATCCTCCCATAAATATCTCAAGAGAAGAGCACATGTCTGTCAGCTCCCACTGCGTTAAGCTTACAGTATCCTTCTATTAGAAATCCTTTGAAGTCTCTAGCCCCCAGATAAGAAGTGTTGCGCACGACACCTGTTGCACACAGCCCACTTCCTTGCCTCGGTGACCTAATGGGGTGGACCCCTTTTCTGTACACGACCCTCTACTACTGTGCATGGTACAGCCCCCTACAGTGCATGGCCCACCTCTCTGCCCAGGTGACATAATGGGGTGGTCCCCTCGCTTGTGACTCATGTGATTATGTATGCCCTATTACTAAGCCTATAGATGATGACCTCACTTATGACCCTGTCCCCTGCTTGCACCTAATAAACACAGATGCTCTGGGGCATTTGGGGGCTACTGCTGATCTCCGCTCACAGGTGGTGTGGCCCCCGAGTCCAGATGCTCTTCACCAGTTCTTCGGTGTCCTGTCTCTTTACCTCTTGGATCCAGTACCTCAACACAGCATAAGGGACACCCCACGAACCTGTGGGGCCTCCACAGCCCTACAAGTTGCCACTCGAGGGAGTTGTGAAAAGGCATTGAGGCCTAAAAACTTCCCACTTTCAGCTACTGTGGCACCCTTAGGCTAGGCTGGCTCAGGAGCCCTTGTGGGGCTCCTCTCTACAAGGATGGTGTTTTATTTCATGTCACAGTGGGGTCTAGGGGGGCTTCCAGCTAGTAAGTCCCAGGACCCGTGTTGCCATCTGAGGATCCCTGACCTGTTTGGGGACGGTGAGGTCAGTCCAGCAGCAGCCTTGCTGGCTGCATGGTGTATCCGGGCCTGGCCCCCTACCCAGCTAGGGCTGTCAGAGTGAGGATGTTATATGTAAATTTTCAGTGCCACAAAAGAAGTAGCACTCAAATATAAATTTCCTCAGCAAGGCAATTTGCTTCTATAGAAGGGTGCAGCTCACAGATGGAACAATGGTGAGCACAGCTGGACGAGGTAGGGGAAGGGGTTCTTATTCCTGACAGAGGTAGCCCCTGCTGCTGTGTCATTCCCCTATTGGCTAGGGTTAGACCGCGTAGCCTAGGCTAATTCCAATTGGCTATTTTAAAGGGAGCAGGGTTAAGAGCCAGAGCGGCGAGGTGAGTAGTTTGGCAGGAAGGATGGTTACAGGCAGGTCAGAGCAGGTAGCCAGGGGTGACGTAGCTCAAAGCAGGTGACCGGAGCAGGTGGCCGGGATGAGTCAGGACGGAGTGGGGCGGGGGGGAAGATGTGAACTACTGATTAGAACTGACGGAAAAGATTGTTTACTGAAACTACAAGGAAGTTAAACTTTAAAATGGAGAATTAAAGAATAAGAGAGCTGAGCATACTGATATACTGATTCTTTGAAGAGAAACTTGGAATTCGCCATATCTAAGGAGTCACAGCCTAGGGCACTATTGGAGGCTGTGACGTCACTGATGTGTCCATAGGAAGCTAAGTGACAGGGACCAAGTGGGGCTGCAAACTGGACCCCAGAATCTGAAGCTCTGGCCCTGGGAAGGTCCCCCCATGGGCATGGGAGCTGCTCCAGGACCCCTTTGGCCACTCTCCTGGTTGTTCTTCCAGTTCCCAGTCAGAGGCATCGCCTTGCCCCTTGCACAGGCTGGTGGTGAGTGGAGTCCTGAGGTTAAAGAGACATTCACTCTCATCACACTAGCACGGATTGTTGAGGAGGGGCCGATACCGGGCCGTGAAGACCTTAGACAGCCCTCAGCCCATCCCGCATTATCCATGTGCTTCTCACTGCAGTCCTTCAGGCAGGTGCCTGCCCCGGGAACGCGCACTGCGCCCAGAGCGAGCCTGGAACCCTCCGCTCTCAGGCGGGCGCAGTCTGGGCGCCAGGAGGTAGGACTCTGGTGGCCGCCAGGAGACGCTGCCCAGTGGCAGAGGCCGGCACGGGTCGGGGCGTGGCCTTCAGCCCCGCCCACCGCCGACGGGGCGGGGCTGTCGGCTCCAGCGCGTGCGCACTACGCGCCCTCCCGCAGTGACTGCTGGGCTGCGAGACGCGAGGTGGCGCGGCGCCCGGCGGGAGCGGAGCGGAGAGGCGGTCGGAGATGTGGCGACCGGTGAGGACCCGCCCGGCCCGGGGCGACCCGCAGGTCCCCAGACCCCACCCCGAAAACCCTCCGAGTTCTTTTTCCCTCTTTTTTTTTTGAGGCAGGGTCTGGCTCTGGTTCCCTGGAGCGCAGTGGCGCGATCTCGGCTCGCCGCAGCCTCCGCCTCCCGGGCTCAGGGGATCCCCCCGCCTCGGTCCCGCAAGTAGCTGACACCGCAGGCGTCACTGCGTCCGGCAGACTTTGTATTTAGATTAGCAGAGTAGGGATCTCTCCATGTTCATGTTGCTCAGGCTGGTCTCGAACTCCTGCGCTCCAGCTATCCGCTCGCCTCAGCCTCCCCGAAAGCTGGATTTCTTGGCGGGAGCCGTGCCCGCCGCCGTGACACCGCCTGCACCGTGAGCCGCAGGGGCCTCTCAGCCCAGCACGGAGGCGGGTGCCCGGCGCCTCGGAGAGCGCGTGCTCAGCCGATCCGGGGACCGGCGGGGAAGCCTCTGGCGCCGCTCCTCTCCCCGAGGCGGCCTCCCTGGCCGGCCTGCTGCCCCCTGACGTCCTCCGCTTGCCTCCCCGCCGGGGCCTGCCTTGCCTGAGGCGGCGGGCGGGCGGGGGCTGCAGGGCGGGCTCTGCTCTGGACGCCTCTGCTCTGGACGCCCCTGCTCCGGCTCAGGGGCGCGCTCCCCACGGCTCCGACGCCCCCTCTCTCAGGCCCTCAGCGTTTCCCCGCTTGCACGTGGCCGCCGGCTCCCGTTCCGCAGTCCCTGCAGTTAGGACTGCGGGGGGTGGGGGGGGCGGGGCAGAGGCCTTGACATGCTTGTTACCCACCCGCTTCCCGAAGAGATGGAAGAGGCTCCTCCCGGCGCCGGTCCTTTTTTTCCTGGAATGTCTGCAGAGCTTGTGTTTGGCGAAGCTAGCCTTGCCTGGCGGGCTATTAATAGCACGGAGGGACGGCCCACTCGTGCCCAGCCCAGCTGTGTGACCCCAGGGTGCTTCATGGGCTGGGGAGGTGGCCTTCAGGGCAGCTCCTTCCAGGTGACAAAATCTTGCCACATGCAGGCCACTCAGTCCCCGCCCCCCCAGCCCCAGCGAGTGGACAGGTTGGCTTAGCCCCCTAACGGTTAGGAGCTGCTGATGGCCAGTGAGCAGGGCTGGGTCCAGTCGGAGTTTGAGGGCTTGCTGGGGCTGAGGTCACACACTCTGGGAGAAGGGCAGTGTCTGTGGTCGCCAGACCCACTTTCCCTACCTGGACTCCCAATCTCTCTTCCTAACTTTGGAGACAGTTACGTGCCTCAGTTTCCCCTCCTATTGAGGTACACAGGTCTTTTGCGTTACCCAGGCTCTGTTCATCCATTCGTGGTTTTTCGTTTCTGGCGTCATTCTGAGACTCAGCCGTTGATTCTCACTGCCGAGGACAGGCCTGTCTGGTGACCTGCGTCCTCCTCATCTGTCGGCCCTGGAAAACCAGACATGAGCGCACGCGCGCATGGTTCTGCGGCCAAAGCATGCCCTTTGGTTTGTGAACTTTATGACATCTGTATGAGCGCTACCGCTCAGAACACTTGCTGCTTTCAAGGTAGTCAGTTGTGTTGTAAAGTCAGTCTGGAAAGGGAGGTGTTTCTGTGTGTGCAGACAGACTGCACACACTCGCTGTAAGAACGCATGAGAGGTTGGGGCAGAGGGGACCCATCTCATCTTGTCCAAACTGGAAGGCTTTGGAAGTGAGGGGAGCTGCAGGGATGAGTCACCGGGGCAGTCTGGGGTGTGTGGGGGAAACGCCCTGGGGGCCCACCGTCCAGAAGACTGTGCTTATCTTCTGGCAGTTTCGAGGTCATGTTCTGGGTGCGGTTGGGGTTGTGTGTCATGTGAGAATTGCCCAGGATTGCATTCTGGGAAGTCTTTCTGGGACGTGTGGCTGCAGGCTCAGTCCCCCATAACCTCTCTGGGCCTTGGGGACCTCTCCTGTGTGATGGGAATTTCAGAGGATCGTCTGGGTGTGCTGGGCACCCCACATTCCAAGGAGCCAGGCTCTTGCACAGCCTCATGGGCTCTGGTGGGCACTGTGGGTCATCAGCACGAGGCCTTGTCCACTTGGGTTGCATCCAGGGCCAGCCCGAGGCAGGGGCTGCTGCCGTTTCTTGCCTGTGACCTGCTGCCTGTTGCTTGGCGGGGGTCTTGGCCCAGACCATGTGGGGTTCTGTTTAGTCCTGTGCTTCATAGCCATTGGTCTCATTCGGCAGGCATTCATTGAGTGCCTGCTTGTACAGAGATGGTTGAGAGGTAGCCCTGTTCACCGTCTAGTGAGGAGACAGATTCTGTAAGTTAACAGTCACGCTGGCATGTGATGAGGACAGTGGCAGGACAGGACCATGGTGAGCAAGGTGGAGCCGGGCATGGGGGTGAACGGGGCTGTTGGTGGACCAGGGTCTGGTGATGGCACCCCGGGGTCTACTGGAGGAATCTTTGTCCTGGATGTGAATGGGAGTGAGAGACGCAGCTGGAGCCCCTTCTGCAGTGCCAGTTCCTGAGGAAACAGCAGAAAACGGTTATTGGAGACAGCAGTCAGAGAGCCATGACTTTCCTGGCCTCATTTGCTTGATGGAGCCTGCTCAAACGCAAGCAGCTTGCATTGTTAGTAAGGGATGAGGTGGGTGGTGGTTGGGATGCCCACCTGGAGTTTAGCTGCCTTGCAGCCCCTTACGAGCTGTTGTTCTGAGCCTCTCCACAGTCCATGGGCACAGCTGCCTGATCTCGGGACCTCTGGCTGTGCAGGCGCTGGCATCAGAGGTGGCCAGGGTCAGGAGGTGCAGGTTGGGTAGGCAGCAGGTGGATGGTATGCCTACGAGTCACTGCGCGGCTGCCTCTGGGGTTTTCCTTGTGAATCAGCACTTGCTGCGTGTGACCTCGCCCAGCAGAGGCTTCTGTCAGCCCGTCCTCTAGGGACAATAGGTCATGGACTTCTTCCTTTGGCTTTCGTGTTATTTGGAGTCCTCGAAATTTTCTCCAGGGCTCTGAGCTCTGGCCAGAAACCAGCTGGCCAGTCGGTTCCTTACTTGGTCCAGTGTTGACAACCATGTTAGCGTTGGTGCCACAGAGCATGACTGACTATGCAGTGTTTTTCCCCAAACCCTGACTTGTTAGAAGAGCCCTCGGTTGGGGAATGTGGGGTTGAGGGACTTGTAAGACCTCATCATAGGTCAAATATGATTGGGAGACCAAAGTTGCCAGTAAGCATGTGAGAGCTGTGGTTTTTTTTTTTTTTAATTATTATTATACTTTAAGTTTTATGTGATGTTTTCATAGTCACAAAGATAAAGCAGCACATTTCGTGGTGGGGCTTCTTTTTCTCTTTCCTTTTTTTTTTTTGAGATGAAGTCTTGCACTGTTGCCTGGGCTGGAGTGCAGTGGTGCAATCTCAGCTTACTGCAGCCTCCACCTCCTAGGTTCAAGCAATTCTCCTGCCTCAGCCTCCCAAGTAGCTGGGATTACAGGCGCCCACCACCATACCTGGCTATTTTTTTGTATTTTTAGTAGAGTTGGGGTTTCACTATGTTGCCCAGGCTAGTCTCGAACTCCTGACCTTGTGATCCACCTGCCTTGGCCTCCCAAAGTGTTGGGATTACAGACGTGAGCCACCACCCCCGGCCTTATGTATTTATTTTTCTAAATGGAGTCCTGCTGTCTCGCCCAGGCTGGAGTGCAGTGTCACCATCTCTGCTCACTGCAGCCTCCACCTACCAGGTTCAAGCAATTCTCTTGTCTCAGCCTCCCAATTAGCGAGGATAACGAATATGTACCATCACATCTGGCTACTTTTTTTTTTTTTTTTTTTTGTATTTTTAGTAGAGACGGAGTTTCTCCATGTTGGCCAGGCTTGGACTCCTGACCTCAGGTGATCCACCTACCTTGGTCTCCCAAAGTGCCGGGATTACAGGTGTGAGCTACAGCACCTGGCCTTTGGGGCTTCTTTACATGTGTCCTGCTAGCTGCAGCATGTCTTCCACCCTGGCCACCCCTCCCCTTTTCCAAGTAGAAGCTGTACAGGGTCCCTGTCTGTGGGGTCTCAGTAAGTTATAAGTTCCTTGTATTTTCAATTGTTTTCAGAAAAGTGACCTACCCAGGCCACTCCTCCCATCCAGGCGTCCACCTTCGAGGTAGGCGTCTGCTGTCTGATTCCGTGGCTGGGCACTGTCACCACTTCCTTCTGAGATGAGAACTGCTTTCCTCTGGCCACTGGTCAGTGGGCTCAGCAGCAGGAAATAGTAAATGACAGGTCAGGGTGCTGTTAAGAGAGGGCAGGGACGGGGTGGGTCTCATCCCAGATGAGCCAGATGGCGACGCCATCTCTTCTTTCAGAGACTCGGGATGTTCAGAGATGGGTGTGTTTGATGACCTGGCAGCATCCGAGCCATAAGCCCTGGGTTAAGCTGCGTTTAGCCTTCTCTCCTGTGATACTGTGACTCAGCCTTGCTCCCAAGAGGTAGAATAGTGTTTCCATTCCTGAGTCCAACATGGGAACCCGGCTTCCTGGCCTGAGCCTGGAGGTGCTGACCGTCTTTGCTGACTGACCTGGTAACATGGTTTGGCTTTGCATCCCCACCCAAAGCTCATCTCCTGGAGTTCATCAACTGGAGTTGTGATTCCCAGTGTTGGAGAAAGGGCCTGTGGGAGGCGATGGGATCATGAGGGCAGAGCTCCCCCTTGCTGATCTTGTGATAGTGAGTTCTCAGGGATCTGATGGTTTGAAAGTGTGTGTGGCACTTTGCTCTTTGCACTCTTGCTCGGCCTCTCTCCCTGCCCCACACAGCTTCGCCCATGCTGTGCTTGCCTTCTGCTATGACTGTAAGTTTCCTGAGGCCCCTCAGCAATGCTTCCTGGACAGCCTGCGGAACTATGAGTTAGTTAAACCTCTTTTGTAAGCCGGGCGCGATGGCTCATGCCTGTAATCCCAGCACTTGGGAGGCCAAGGAGGGCCAATCACATGACTTCGGGAGTTTGAGAACAGCCTGGCCAACATGGTGAAACCTCATTTCTACTAAAATACACAAATTAGCTGGGCGTGGTGGTGCATGCTTGTAGTCCCATACTTGGGAGACTGAGGCAGGAGAATCACTTGAACTTGGGAGGCAGAGGTTGCAGCGAGCTGAGATTGCGCCATTGCACTCCAGCCTGGGCGACAGAGTGAGACTCTGTCTCAAAAAAAAAAAAAAACCTCTTCTCAGCTGGGCACAGTGGCTTACACCTGTAATCCTGGCACTTTGGGAGGCCAAGGTGGGTGGATCACAAGGTCAGGAGTTCAAGACCAGCCTGGTCAGCATGGTGAAACCCTGTCTCTATTAAAAAAAAAAAAAAAATCTTCTCTTCATAAATTACCCAGTGTTGGGTAGTTCTTTACAGTAGTGTGAGGAAGGACTAATACATGAGGTTAATGAGGCTAGGGAAGTGCAGCTTGGCTGCCTCAGTCTCCAGCGCATGTCAGCACTGGTGGTGGCAGAGGGCAGGGATGTGCTCTGGCCTCATCTGACCCCACACAATTTCCTCTCTTTGCAGTTGCAGCTTTGCCACTTCCACTCTGCTCTGCTGCACAGCAGGCGGAAGCCCTGGCCGTCCCCTGCTGTGTTCTTCAGGAGAAACATCAGGGTCCTTCCTCCAAGGTACGGAGTCCTCCCCGGGCACGCGCCTCTCACCAGGCTGGCATGGATAGTGTCTGTGGACATGCAGAGGTGGCGGTCGAGGGCCTGAGGCTGGACCTTCTCCTGTATCCCCAACCAAGACAGGCTATGTTTGCTCCTCAGTGCAGTGCACTGGGACCAGAGACCCCTAGGTCCTGACCCATGGTGAGGCACATGCCAGGGGTGGGCACACCCTGACCACAGCATTTAGAGCAGACAGCTAGCGAATTGGGAAGAGTGCACATGGAGCGCCTGCTCTGAAGAACCAACTGGGTCATCGTGCAGAGGCTGGAGGAAAGCAGGGTAACTGTAGGTGGGGGTCACATAAGAGGAAGAGCAGCAAGAAGGGATGTGGAGGGGAGGGTTCTGAGCAGAAGGAAAGGCTAGACAAGGCCTGAGGCCAGGAAGGCTGGACCACGATGGGCAGAGGGGTGGTGGCAAGGCAGGAAGGCTGTGGAGGGTAGATGCGGCAGGCCAGGCAGGCAAGGTGAGCTGCCTGAGCGCTACTGGCTCGGTGAACCTGGTGGGGGTCTCCTCCTCAAAGCTCAGCAGTAGGAGAATCTGTGTCCCTGGGACAGACATGGCCAGGTGTAGAAACAGATGAGTGCTCAAGCGCCTGCTGCACTCAGCATGTATGGAGCTTCTACCGCGTTCAGCAGAGCTCCTGTGGTATTCAGCGGGTATTGGGCTTCTGTTGTATTCAGCCTGTGTGGGGATCCTACTATGTTCAGCATGGACAAAGCTCTGTTCCTTGCTCTGCATCGTCAAGTGACTGAGCACGGCTGACCTCAGCATCTTCTCTGTCTCTGCTGTGCTGATAACCATCCAGTTGGACCCAGCGAGGTGGACAGTGGTTGTAATTCTCCACAGTGTAGGTGGCCCTGGTTCCATGAGTAGCACAGACCTGCCATTGAGTTGCTTCCAGTCTACCTGAGGATCCATTTCCATGGCCCATGGCTCCATGGCTGGGTCTCTGGACAGACCCAAATGAGACCTGCCCCGTATGGCCATCTGGGCTCAGGGAAGGGGACATTGATGCGGAGTGTTCTCTGGTGCCCACATCATCAGAATGGCTGTTCACACAGGAGTGAGAGGTGGCACTCTGGATGGTGGGGGGCAGAGGTCAGAGCCCAGCCTAATGCAGGGGTGGACAGCGCCTCCAGGCTGCATGCTTGTCTCCCCTCAGGTTCTCGAGCCCCGCACCCCTGTGGAGAAAGGTGCTGTCCACCACGGTTGTGGGGGTGCCCTTGCTCCTCGGAGCCCGCTACATCATGGCAGAGGCACGGGAGAAGAGGAGGATGAGGCTTGTGGTGGATGGCATGGGGCGTTTTGGCAGGTAGGAGGGCCCAGCGGCGTGGCGGTGGGTGGTGTGGGGGCGGGTGGGTGGTGTGCTATGCAGGAGTGTCTACTTCAGATGCCGACCTCACAGACGTGGGGGCAGGGCTGGGAAGGCTGCAGGGTTTTGCTGGGGATTTTACAGCTGGCTTTCAGGTGTCGTTTATTACATGGGAAGGTGCTAGCTGAAGGGACAGTGAGCACTGCTTGGCCTGTGGGGTGTAGTGTAGACAAGGGTCCTCCTTGTTGGATCCGGCCGCCATAGTCAACCTTGGCCTGAGCTGGGAGGGGCTCCAGCCCTCCCTCAGGCTTCTAGGCTGGCAGAGAAGCGGCTGTCCTCCCTTCCTTCTCTTCTCACCCCATTCCAAAGTTTGGGCCTGGGAGACGAGGCTGCCTCTGTCCCTGCCCCTGGAGATGAGCGAAATTGGGTTATTGCTGTCAGGGACCTTTCTTCCTCCTTTACCTCCCCGGGCAGAACTCAGAACTTGGGGAGGGCGGGGACATCTTCTGTTGGAACCCTTGGGTGGGCATTCCTGCTTTTGGTCAGATCCCAGAATTCCTGCAGCCGCAAAGCCCTGCCTGGACTGAGCCTTGTGGATCATCCATGCAGGAGCCCAGAAAGCAGCCGGTGAGGAGCATGGCAGAGCCAGCGCAGCTGTGTGCTTTGTTCTCCTCCCTGCGCCTGTTTTTTTTTGAGACAGTCTCACTCTGTTGCCCAGGCTGGAGTGCAGTGGCATGATCTTGGCTCACTCCAACCTCCCACATACCAGGTTCAAGTGATTCTCATGCCTTGGCCTCCTGAGTAGCTGGGATTACAGGCACGTACCACACCATGCCTGGCTAAATTTTTTTTTTTTTTACATGAAAATACCAATGTTTATTCATATAAGTATAGATGATTTATTTCCACATAAAACAATACTAATTTCTCCTGGCTCTGAAATCCTTATTCTTCATTATATCTTTTTTTTTTTTTATTGTTTTTTGAGACAAAGTTTTGCTCTTTTTGTCCAGGCTAGAGTGCAATGGCACAATCTCAGCTCACTGCAACTTCTGCATCCCGGGTTCAAGCGATTCTCCTGCCTTAGCCTCCCAAGTAGCTGGGATTACAGGCACGTGCCACCATTCCCGGCTAATTTTGTATTTTTAGTAGAGGTGGGGTTTCTCCATGTTGGTCAGGCTGGTCTTGAACTGACCTCAGGTGATCTGCCCACCTTGGCCTCCCAAAGTGCTGGGATTATAGGCGTGAGCCACCACGCCCAGCCTTCTTCACTATATCTTGGTTCTTTTACTGTTGGCTTGCCTCAGCCATATTAGATGTTCAAACCATGAAGATCATATATCCTCATGTCCATGGAGATGGTACAGTAAGGTTTCTACTGCTATACACCATTATGA